>JALPQI010017080.1:0-30745 GCA_025490895.1 Thaumatotibia leucotreta
CAAGATTTTACCAAGTTTAGGTAATGCACGTTAACATAATCTCCTATCAATTATGTTCGTCGTTATCAGTGTTGCACTGATAAGATAATGAGTAGATAGGAGTCTTCATTGACATAAGATCCGTCAATTTCCCGTTTCCCGCCCATACTGATGGCACTTGACGTATCGTAGTTAAACTTATACTGTAGGATGACCATGTATTAAGTGGTAATTTGTTTTAATTTGGTTTTCACTTTTAATCAATTAAACAGTGAAGAAATAACTTGAGACCTCGCCGAATAAGTTTAATTTGGGCTAAATTTAATGTTTTTCTACTCCTGATCACGGATTAAGAATCATCGTGTATATATATCGATATTAATACTTAAAGTACAACTTGGGAAAAATTCAATTAAAATAAATTGCAGTAATTTAGCAAAATTGTTGTAGTTGATTTGAATATGTTTTTGATATAATATTGTACTAATTAATTCTCTTCCTGACAGACGACGCAAAATCGATAATCCTCTATTCTCTATTTACGTAAATAGTGAAATTATTACTGACATTTCATTATTTCGACATTTCTAATCACTAGTGATAGTAGTGATTGTCTTTGATCATCTTTGACGTTTTGTTTGTTTACATGATAAGACAAGTAAGGATGAATGCACTGTAAATGTCATATTAGATAGCACACCGCTCGTTGGTCATGCGCTCGTGCACGCCACGCAAGCGGTGTGCCATCTACTATGTTAATTACATAAGCTACACCGTGCACGCCACGAACACGCGCTCGTGCTGCACACGTTTCTGGTGTGGCTCGGCCTTAAGGTTACATTGCTTGTACGTCTGCTTAATGAATAATATAGTTCTCATAATGTAGTTTTTTCTTCACCAAAAACTATAAAAATAGCTATCGATTAAAGTGTTAGGGGCTTATTCATAAAATCATAAACGTCTGCTAACTTAACAAGCTGCTAAGTATTGTTTGTCTCTTTTGCTCTTATGGACACATTTGTTAAGACCGAAAGGAACAAACAATTATTAGCGGCTTGTTAAGTTAGCAAACGTTTATGAATTAATATTTAATAGCTAATCGTTTTGAAGTTTCATTAAAATTTTAAACAACACATATTTCAAGCTCTACGGATTACGGATCCTTTAATTTTATCTATATTATCTTTATCTTCCTAGCCTCCTAACGCGAACACCGAAGTTCATAAATTTCGGGTACCTATTTATCTCTGTCACTCCAACGGTGGCGTCATTAGAGTGACAAAGAAAAATCCCCGAAAGCGGACTCCATAGTTCGCGGTCGGGCCGCAGTATCCCATGAATTCCGACCCCCCTCCCCCCTCCCCCCCTCCATACTCGGCTAACGTGATTACACGGGCTTCTCATTAATATTTCTAATTAGATCCGCGGGCGTCACTCCACGGGTTATACATACAGGGCGTCCCATGACTATGGGACATGAAGAAAAAGTACAGTCAAAGACAAAATAAGGTGTACACAAAAAGGTTCAAAAATATGTCCCAGTGCACTCTAATTCTGTGTAATAAGAGCGTCGTAAAATATTTATGAGCGGATTCTTTCGATACTTCTTTTTGCACTTGACTGTGCCTTAAATATTCTAGAGAGGATATTTTGCTGAAAGAAGACTTTATTTTAGTTTGAGAATTAAATAATAATGCATTCAAAAAAATTACAAATTTCTAGCCTTTTCTAGGCATCGAACGTACTTTACTACGATTTTTTTCTAATTTTATGATGTCATTTGAAAGAATGGATAAATAATAACAATTTTTCATAAGAAACATACTATCTAACCTGAAAGAATAACCCAAAATGTTTGGTTCAAAATTCGAAAAAAATTGTAGTTGCTTCGATTTCCGGGTGAAGCAAGTCATGTTTTGAAAATCTTTGAATGCAGTTTTATTTGATTTTAAAAATTTTAAAGGTAAGGTGGTTTTTCCTTCTCTAATTTAAATTGACCAGACACGTTCTTTCCGTGGACCCTTCATCTGTTACGACATTGTGGTATAATAACATTTATTTATGACAGCTGTAGATTTAGACATAATTAACAAATAAGCACATAACGACAGCTTGCCACAAAAGGGTCACAATCATCACAACTCAGCGTTGTTCTTTCGTTGTGACCCTGGTGGGTACAGTCAAGTGCAAAAATAAGTATCGAAACAATCCGCTCATAAATATGTTACGACGTTCTTATTACACATAATTAAAGTGCACTGGGACATATTTTTGTGTCCACCTTGTTTTGTCACTGACCGACGAGGCATTGTAGTTTTCTCTGTCATTCTTAATAGTGCAACAACGACAGGTTTGGCTCGCAACAGAGCGTTGGTGCATTTAGACCAAACGAGCATTCGCTCATTCTATCCCCCACTCTACAAAATTCGTTCGTTACACAAAACGTGATTCGTCGAAATTCGTTGATTTCGTAGAGTGAGCGAATGCTCGTTTGGTCTAAATGCACCTTTAGTGATTGGCGTCTTGGCTACGCGTGCTCAGCTATTTCTGAGCACCCTGACCGTTCCGGTATTTGCGACTGTACATATGTCGACGTTGATTGACCGTGAACCTTATCTCAAGGGAATAAAGCCTACCAATGATGAGTGTGAAGCACTGATAAGTCATGCATAGCATAACCAACCCGTTACTCTCATTGGACCTTAACAGGGGGAATATGGGCCACGAGTGAACTGTTAACCGTGTGTAGTCACCAGACCAGTAGGCTTAGCACATGATTTGTGCGACAGTTTGACGCCGCGAGGTAGACTTTTTTTTTTGTTGACGCAGGGGAGAATGCATCATCAACACGAGCTGGGGGAGCCCATGATGGTATGTGGGTCTCGCTCTCTCGCTCCTCCAAGGAGAAGAATACCCACTTAACTCCCCTGCGACGTTGCCCTCTCTTCCGTTATGGGGAGCATCTTGGGATCGTGTGCATTCTACCACGATGCTCCCCCGACTGCCCCGGCTAGTATACCGGGGATACCCTCGCGCTATTCGTACCTCCTCTATTAATATTAGTATTGTTGGTAAAACTGGTAAAAGTCTATCACGAAATTCACGCGGCGACATACTGTCGCACCAATCATGTGCTAAGCCTACTGAAATTGTATTGGTGATAAAACGTTGCAATTGTTGCTGTAAATACTGTGTGAAGTGTCTAAATTTAATATTTTTGAGTAATAAAAAAATATTCGTGTGACATTCGATTTTTTTAAATATTCGAATTGCGAGGCCTACTCGTAATACACAATGTACTAATAACATGAGCATGACATGACATAGACCAATAATTGAACTCTACTTCAACGATGATGGGGTAATTACAGTGTATTATTAAATTCCGATTTCCCACTGTTATCGTCTCTGACGTACTCGTACGTAATTGTTGTATTTATAGCGTTTCCTTACCTACCTGTTGCCACCGACCGAGTGGGAAGGGAAGGAAATATACAACAGTTTTTAGCAAAATCCCCTGGCGAGGAATGTGTTAGGATTAAAATTATAAATAAATCGACTTTAATTGTAAGTTAGTTTACAATAGAATGCTAAAGCGGTATATTAAAGTGTTTGAAGGAAATTGTCTCGCCGCACGTAACGTCATGTTATGCTATTTTGTGATGTGGCTGTATAGCAGATACGGCCACATCACAAAATAGAATTGTGTGATAAAAGCTGGGTCCAGAACCGTTATTTTACAAAAACCTCGAAATAGTCCAATATTTTAAAATATCTTATATTCAATATTTTATGTAATTTAAAATATCATGTATTTCAATTACTTAATTAACTTTGAATTTATGTACCGAAGAACAAAAAAGAACCGTTCTTTATGTATGGAGAAAATAACAGTGCCGGTCCCTGCATGCTAGATTGCTAGCAATATAAAGAGAGAAGAATATTCACTGGGAAATGCAAATATACTTTTATATCATAGGTATTTTCTTCCGTCCTGTGAGATAACAATCAATTGTCAAAACGTATCCGCGATCAATCAACGGCGATTACGAACGAGTATCGCGCTGATAACGCGTGATGCGTCCGATATCGTGATAACAGTGATAAGATTATGGTACAGAAAGACCTCCTGACGGATGTGGGTTTTCCGATTCCCGTCCTAAACGTAGGTACTATCAACAGTGTCAACCATATATATTGTCGTGTAGTAAATAAGAAAAGTTTGGTTGGTTTGGCTGACAGTATAAGGGTCTCCCCAAACCTATTGACGCTTTCGCATCGCACCGTATCGTCGTTGTTTCTTTTGCGATCTTATTGCGAAGTAAGAAAGGTTTTCATAGATTTGGGGAGACCCTAACTCGGACACTTTAAATTGCCCACTCTTAGTTGTGTGTCATACACATTGAAAAACTCTTTTACTTCAGAGTTATTTTTTTTGAAAATTCAGAGATATTTATTTTGGTTTTTTATACATTTTGAAATCTGTATTCTGTTATTTTCGGGTTGTTTGCGTCGGTGACATTCGATGACTCCAAAGTCTGACAACAAATAACTTTATTGCAATTAAAATAAATTGCTTCCACTAAAAATCCGCAATATGGCGACGACTTAGTCAAAGACAAAATAAGGCGTACACAAAAATGATCAGAAATGTTCACTTGACATACCTATCGTAAATTTTATACGAAAATATACTACTATTTATCCGCTCATTTAAACTTCTGGATAATCATTCATATGCTATTCCTAAAGTGGTAACTTTAGGAATAGCGTTACACGTTTAATTCATGAATTTCATGATTATCAGACTATTTCAGCCCACTGCTTCTCCGTATGGACGCATTATAAGGCTAATGCCAAAATGTCCATAATCGCCACGCCGGGCTATCCACTAAGCCCAACATAAAAAAAAACACTAATACAACATAATATACATATGAAAAAAACACGAATAAACCCTCACGTAAAAGTAATTTCTTCAACAATACAAGTAAATGTTGGTAACGGCCACTTAGGACAGGAATGGCCGCCAAGTTGCCAAGTTAAACGGTGATATGGAAGAAATGGAACTTTGCCAAACTGACGATTGGAGCTGGGACCATGGCCCGAATTGACTGCTATTATTTCGACATACGGTCTCAAATTATTTCTATGACCAGACTTTCCCAAAGAAAGAAGTAACAACGATATTTTATAATGTATCTTAATTTAAACTTTCACGATTTTGAGTCATATTTTATACTGGAACTTTTCCCTTGCACTAACATTTTTATTCTTACTTCTTATTCATGTTGGTTATTATGGGTATTTACCGTCCTGATTAGGAGAGGCTTGTGTTCAGCAGTGGTATAGGATGATGTGTGCTTTACGTGTTAGGCGTGATGTTTGCTGATTTATTAAGTTTTTACCAAATAATAAATTATGTATTTTCAAAGTCTGACTTCCTGGAAAGTTTTTGATTGTTTTTGAGGACATGTTGTCTAATCTAAACTAGTAATCTAGCGTTTCATTATCGGTCGCAACCCATGCATGCCACCCAAGGGTTTCATGATCACATGAGTAAATCCATGTAACTGTAATGAAAGTGACCATTTCATCGTCTGTTTATTTACTTACGAAACAAGTGTAAGTTTCACACTAGATCTGGGTAAATATTACTTTGATGTCCAGACATAATAACAGTCAAATTTTCACAATTAATAAATAAACATGCGAGAAATTGGTCACTTTCATTACACTCTTGCATGAAATTGTGCACATTATGAATAGATTCATTCAATATTTCAATATTCACTATCACAGGGGACAGACATGAGTCTTTGGAAGAAGTGCTCGCGGTAGTCGCGGTGAGAATGTGATTGATTATCAAACTCATCACACTTGTGATGGGAAGGCAGCCTGAATGAAGGCAGGCATGGCATTATAATGTAGGTACTTACCATGACATGAGCTGCCGCCGTGATTTAACGCGTACTTACTTTATATCCCTCTTGCGATATGGGCGGCAATATGCGAGTATGAGATGAGATGGATGGATAGTAAGTCACATGGCAGCTCACGGTACACAGATGCCTAATCTCATTGTTCCTTTGACAATAATTACAATAAAGTAAAGTATCGATCGCTATGCCCGCGAAGGTCGAAGTCCCGGGAGTCTCCAGCGAGGGATTACCTTCGGGAGTCGGGACGGGACCCGGGCCATGCGTGGGCGTCGTTTACGAATTATTGATTCTTATTTACCTTGACTCTTGAGTAGGGTTGCCATCTCGAAAAGTGGCCGAACGGTACAGGTTTGAAAGAAAGCTGAGCACATGGGTTGGATTCCCACCTCGGATGTTGGTGATCTTGGTCTATTTTTCTTTAGTATTGACATCCAAATCATCCAATATTTATAAGCATTAAAACATTTTACACTCAATAAAGACTATTTTAAGATCAAAATTGGTGGCACTTGTTGGTAATTTTGAGTACCTATAGATATTAGTATTATTTATTTCAGTAAAACTCTAACTTGGATGAATTAAGATTTGAATCTTATAGAACAATCTTTAAGCGCTATTATCTTGTCGTTCGAGTAATTTTCAGCTTTCCCTTGCGCCAAATTTTTGACCATCTGATGATGCACGAGCCACGCAAGCGGTGTATAATCTACTATGCCATTTCATATGATACAAAACGCGCACGCCACTTACATCTGGGGTGGCTCGTCCCTAAAGGGATTTAATAAGTATACTGAGAACGTAATAGATGTCAATCTAGAACCTACAAGTAGGAAGATATCGCGGAATGTCGGGCTCCGGGGATCGCCCCCGGGAGGCCTATCGCGAACCTCGGAGTTATAGAATTTCGAGCATCTCTGTCACGCCGATGACGCGTTCGTTGGAGTGACAGAGAGAAATATTGGAGAACTTGGAAGTCCCCGGTAACATGAGCTGCCGCGCGGTTATTAACGCAGACTTACTTTCTATCCATCCCGCTCCTACCATGACTTTGCTAGTGTCGGTAACGTTAGGTTTTACTTGCAGGCCATCTTGCTCGCTCCAATATGTAAGTGCGAGCGCGATAGAGAAAACCGTATCGAGTAAAACCTAACGTATCCTTTACTTTCCAACTTAGGCACTGGTCTCACCGCGAGCTACTAAGCTATGAACTACGGGCTATAAACACGAACAAAAGATACGCACTCCCGTGTAAATAAAAGAGACACGGCGATACTCGCCCGGCGGTGATAGCTGATAGCTGGGCGAGTATCGCCATGTGTCTTTTATTTATACAGGAGTGCGTATCTTTTCTTCGTGTTTATAGCCGATAGTTCATAGCTTAGTAGATCGCGGTGAGACCAGTGCCTTATGGTACGCTACAGGACACGGTGCACCCAACTCCTCCCGCGGGTGTCGTCAGAGTCGACAGGGATTGAAGTGTCACTGACCATTTTTGATAACGATTGGTGATGGGCAGCACCGTCATCATAGTGGACACATTACTGCGATCGCCAATCCGCTTGCCAGCGTGGCGATTATGGGCTTTTACCTCCTAATGCGGCTATACGCATAGTTAATAGGAGAGGCCGTCCAGCAGTGGACTATCATAGGGTGATGATGATGACAGGACACGGTGGCAGTCACAGATGTCATATATACCATAGATCAAGCAAACGTATCTACTTAGCGTGTCAAATGAACTCAGTGAAATCCACTGAGTTGTCCGTCTTTAATCGCAGCTTGCAGCGTTCGGGCGTCAAATTTTGTAAGTTGAAGTGAACAAAAACATTGATAATGCCTCCTTAAGTAATATTAATTGCAACAACACAAAAAAATATGAATACTCAAGGGCCTGAGACATTTAAAATCATAGGCAAGTAACAACTTCAGTACAAAATCTGACAGGCTCGGCCGCCATACAAATGAATGAACTTGTTTCTTCTATCCAAATCTAATTCTGTGGTGGCAGTTCAGGGTACGGCTACTGTAGCCGTACCATGAGTTGGAAAGTAAAGTATACGTCAGGTTTAACTCCATACATAATGCATTATATCGCGCTCGCACTAACGTATTGGAGCGAGCGCAATGGCTTTACGTATCGAGCAGGGATGTAACGGAAGCAGAAGCAGAAGTTTTGAATTTAGTTTAAAGGAAGCAAAAGCGGAAGCGGAACCGAAAATAGAACCGGAACCAGAAGCGGAGCTCGAGTAAGAGCTAAGTAGACCAGATGTTAAGGGTAGATAGAGATGGTAAGCGGAGAAATTAGCGAATGAAAGGTATAAACCCACAGAATTAGATTTGGATAGAAGAAACAAGTTCATTCATTTGTATGGCGGCCGAGCGTGTCAGATTTTGTACTGAAGTTGTTACTTGCCTATGATTTTAAATATGTCGCAGGCCCTTGAGTATTTATATTTTTTTGTGTTGTTACAATTAATATTACCTACTTAAGGAGGCATTATTTATGTTATTGTTCACTTCAACTTACAAAATTTCACGCCCGAAAGCTGCAAGCTGCGATTAAAGACGGACAACTCAGTGGATTTTACTGAGTTCATTTTAAACGCTAGGTAGATACGTTTGCTTGATCTGTGGTATACAGGGTGGTCCAAACCTTGACGTCAAAAAATTTTTTTTAGATTCCTCACGTCATGAGCTATCAAAATATACCCCATGTATGTTAGCCGATTTTTTGTAGTATTCGAGTTATGAATTTTTGAAATTTTTTTTTTGAAAAATTCTGGAATGAAGAAATTTATTAATAAAAAAAAACTGTTCGGTTTTTTAACTAGTTTATTTTTGTAAAAGTATTACTACAAATAAAGCATTTACTAACAAAAAAAATTGCGTCGTCACTTTGATACAAGTAGGATAAAAAATACCAAATTCAAAATTTTACGCTAAAAACGCATCAAAATAGCATTAATGTACGTAAATAACAACAATAAAACATATCCCAAGGATTTTTGGTAATGTAAAGACTGCCCTAGACCTTAAACCTTCGTAAAAGCAAAAAAAAGTGATACTTAATAATGAGGATTTTTCGGAGTAGTCGGTCAAAAAAACTTAAAAAAAACTTCTAAATTTTTAATTTAAAAATAAAGTAATATTTCGTCTGTTTTGTTGTTCTTATCAATAAACAAAGACAGAAAATACCACGAAAACTCAATTCGTGTAGTTATTCAAGTCATTTGTTACTACTTTAAAATTTTAAGTTTATTTGACTGACTACTCCGAAAAATCCTCATTATTAAGTATCACTTTTTTTTTGCTTTTACGAAGGTTTAAGGTCTAGGGCAGTCTTTACATTACCAAAAATCCTTAACATATGTTTTATTTTTTTATTTACGTACATTAATGCTATTTTGATGCATTTTTAACGTATAATTTTGAATTTGGTATTTTTTATCCTAATTCTATCAAAGTGAGGACGCTAATTTTTATATCAGTAAATGCTTTTTTTGTAGTAATACTTTTACAAAAAGAAAATATTAAAAAAACCTAATATTTTTTTTATCAATAAATTTCTTCATTCCAGAATTTCTCAAAAAAAAATTTTCAAAAATTCATAACTCGAAAACTACAAAAAATCGGCTAACATACATGGGGTATATTCTGATAGCCCATGACGTAGGGAACCTAAAATTTTTTTTTTGACGTCAAGGTTTGGACCACCCTGTATATGACATCTGTGTTTTGGATGTACGCCGCTCATATCCCACCGTCGCGCTAGGCTCCGACATCCGCTATGACTTCTGTTTTAAAAATAACAGAACCAGAACAGAAGCGGATGTGTATCGAGTAAAACCTAACGTTACCGACACTTGCAAAGCCTTGGTACGGGTACGGGACCCGAGCGGCGCCCACGTTACGATTCTTATTTCACTTTAATTACGGGAACGAGTACGAGTGGGATAACGACCTCTTCCAACGGGATTAACGTTTCACCCACTTGAGAGGGGTTTAAAAGTCAAGGGCATTTTTTTGTATCTCGATATGTCGCTGCCTCAATATTATAGAGTTCTAATGGTTGATAGTAAAATACATAGAGGCTTTAATGAAAGCAGAATTCAACGTCACAATTTTTGTAACTGTATAAACATAACGTGCCATTATTGCATGCAAAACTGAATTCAAAACTGATATACATGTAAACAAAGCTATCAAAGTAGTTAATTGAATTCAAGACATGTGAATCAATCTTTTGTTTTCACAATGGATTCCGCACGCGAAGGTGTGCTCCTTGTCGCTGCTGTAATAGCAACTGTGCTACGGGAAAAAACTAGTTGAAAAACGCCGCAAAAAAATTGTAGTCAAGAAAATGGATCCACAGGAAGAAACATGCTGGGATTGCTGGGGGCTTCAAAGTCTTCAAACATCCTATGCATGGAACTTAGAGCTGAGGATGATGCAAAGTTCAAAAACATGTTTCGTGTGAACAAAGCTCAGTTTTCATACTTGCTCGATAAAGTCACTTATAGTTTTTATTTTCTGTGTCCCAGAGACATTCGTGACCTTTACAAATTTGTATTGATTCAATTATCTCCGAATTTTGGTAATTTGAAATTATTTTTGTTCATCGTGCGAACGGAATAATATGGAATGAAAATCTGCCAATGCAAATCTGTTCAATTCTTGCTTCAATACACCATAGTTGAATCAACTCAAAGTTTAGACGTGTCAATACTTGCAAGCAAATATTGCCGTGCAATAAAAATCCGTGGTGTAAACAAGATACGGTCAAGAAAATTGACTGTCAGAATTGTATATGTACAATGATTTCATTCAAGACTTTGGTTGTTGATGATGTGTAAACACTTTGATTCATTTTTTGAATTCAATTATTGAATGGCAAAACTTCCATACACTACTTGTATCGTCTAAATGGGCCTTTAGGGCACCTTTCCACCAACCACAGCTACGCAGCGTAGCGCTGCGTTAAACATTTCCATCGTAGGTACCATTTTCCTGTGGCATAGAAGCTAGCATGGATTTATTTGCAGGGTGATACCTAACAATGTTTAAGCGACTCAGATTTGATCAAATTTTGTTTATCTTACATGGATACGCTGGTCACGTGATTATGTACCGTCATAAGATATATGGGAGCGGCTATGTGCTCAAAAATATCTTACCATGCACTCTAACACCAAGACAAAAGAGGTCTGCTCAGATATTTGTGAGTACCCATGTATTTACCAGTTGCATAAACAACTATTTCTCAAACATGCAATGAAATATTGCCTTTACGTTCCTTAAAATAAAATCGGAAGTATCGCTTTTTAGGGTGCAGTAACTCACTGGGATGGAAATGAAATTTCATAACACTTTTCAGGCCTAGGCCTGCAAAGTAACTTTTTTTCAATTTCGATAACATTGTCATTATTTTGTTTTGTATTCCTTTGTATGTTTGAGAAATACATGCCTCGGCGTGAAAACGGATTCCCGGCCTCGTTACCTATCCGGCCTTCCGGCTATATATGTATATATATATACCAACTTGGCCGGAAATCCTCATTTTCCCGGCCTCTGATGTAATATACTATTACGTTCCGCTTTTCATGATTATTAATCCTATTTCATATTAATTATTCCTTACAGTGCCCTATAGGACTATAGGTATTAAAAAATGTTTTTAGTTTATTAAACGAAGTGTGTCCATTACTAGTAACAGTAGTAACCGTAATTGCATACATAAAACTATAAATAGCGTTGTCATTAAAGTAACAGCAAATGCAGGTAATGCTCGCTGCACTCATTAAAGTAAAGTAATATTCTAGAAGCTACGTCGATTAGTTGCAATGTACCGAGTACAGTCCGCAGCAGATATTGCAAGCGGGCGAGTTGTTCAAAATCAACTTCATCATCATCAGCCTATGATACTCGTAGTCCACTGCTGGACGTAGGCCTCTCCTATTAACTATGCGTATAGACGCATTAGGAGGTAAATGCCGATAATCGCCACACTGGGCAAGCGGATTGGTGATCGCAGTAATGTGTCCACTATGATGACTAGGGGTCGGAGGGTGCAAAACTTTAACAAAACTTTAAAATTGACATATGGGAACACTTTAGCCAAGAAAAATACGAATATTATTGAAAAATCTGTATCCAATTTTATTCCCTATCTCGGAATCTTCAACTAACAATGTGTGACTGTGGGTGTGTAGATATGTACATTTTATGGATGTATGTGCTATGTCAAGTCCAATTGAGAAGTTTTGTTAAAGTTTTGCACCCATAGTTCCGACCCCTAATGATGACGCTGCTGGCGTCAATAATGGTCAGTGACACTTCAATCCCTTAGTCGACTCTTACGACACCCGCAGGAGGAGTTGGGGTGGTGACAAATGTACTCTTACTGCCGTCACCACACGGCCACAAAATGAACTTGTCACGATCTTATTGCTACATCAGATATATCGAAGCGACCACGGTGCTCAGCGGTTTCGAATAAAATAACCCCCTTATTCATAAACGTCTGCTAACTTAACAAGCCGCTAATAATTGTTTGTCCCTTTCGGTCTTAACAATGTGTCCATAAGAGCAAAAGGGACAAACAATTATTAGCGGCTTGTTAAGTTAGCAGACGTTTATGAATAAGGCTCGAAATCCGCGGTGGGCCTGATCATTCATTAATTTCATTATCTGTATTATTGCTACAATTCGGTCAATGTGCATATGCATGATAAGTCATGCTACCCGTGTTCCACTTGTTATCACCACATTAGAGCGAAAGAGACATCAATACGTCAGTCGCTAAATAGTTTAGCGGCAAGTATAATAACATGTGTACATTTGAGAGCGTATGTCAAAGCCGTAAGGTTCAAAATCGTGGACATATTTGTGGCGCCCGCGAGAGATAAGCCAGTGAATCACAGAGCGCCATTGACGTCCAAATTTCGAGGCAATTACTTAATGATAACGTGTGAGTCACTCGTCAACGCCGCTACAGGGTGCGATGGCCGATGGGGTCAGTTTCGGAAGTTAAGTAATTTAGAATAGAATAGAATAGAATAGAACTTTATTCAGAACGCTTAATTTAAATATTTATAACTGATTTTCCAATGATAATGATTTGTCGTTGAACATCGTCCAGTAAATAACATCTTAAGTGTCACATATTAAGTCAGATTTACACCGGCGCGTTTTGACACAAAGTAATTTACTTTGTTTGGTCGGTTCTGTGAGTATGAGATATATCTAAATTCGTCCTTGTTTCAATAGCATAAAGTCACACTTACAAGTCAGAGGAATTGCTAAATCCGGCCTTATACCTCTCATGTCGAGTTACATGCAACATACAGATTTCATGTAGATATTTTTACTCGCACTTACACATAGTTGCGTCTCAAAATTTGCTACAAAACCTTGCCTGTGTAAATTTAGCTTTAAGGTTGCTTTATGTATTATACTATTAAGGTCGCAAAATAGATCCTTATTACCTTATTAGACACACACACTTGTGATGTACCTATCAGACAATTTTGCGACTCGAATTTATAGGTTATGGTGCATCTTTGGAGATTAGAGTCAAGAAACTGGAGTGTTAACGGTTCAAGTTATTAAGAATCGAAATGAGCGTTATTCACAACTGTAACGTTTAACCGACACCGTGAAATAACACCCTATATATCTCTCCCTGCGGTCAACGGCCGTTTTACGACCGCACTCGAAAAAGGCTTTAACTTCGTTAGATTCCAGTACATTTTTAGGGTCATTTTCGTCGTTTAGGGTCGTGAACCGCCGTTTAGGTGTTTACGAAGTTCGGAGCAACAGCGGTCGTATTGTTACGTTCGTGGGGTGGGTTTTCTATAGAAAATGTATAAACAAGCCACTAATTAAAACTGACACTTTAATTACTAATTAAAGGAACAAACACCAAACTAAAACAGTAATCACACACTTAACACGTCACACTGATTCACTCTCAAACTCGCAGTCGATTCGCAGTTTCCGCTCTTGATGTTATCTCTTCGCGGTCTCAATTGAAACTACTCCTTCGGCCGGGTCATACTGGGCTTTTATACAAGCCATTCAAATCTACAAAGTACGAGATAATTCGATTCTAGAAAGTTCCCGAGTCAGGTCGGTCGGTAGGGCCCGTGCGCGAACATTCTAGGGTATAGCTGTCTCTTTCTACAGGTTTCTCTTTCACACCCGTCGAGAATGTTCTCTCTATAGCTGTCTCGTTCACATCCTTCCAGAACATTCTCTCGTGCTGTCTCTATCTAATAGTGCTTTCTCTTTCACTCCTATGGGAAATTTAGCTATATACCGATTTGTACTTGAGAGGCCCGAAAGGGGTCCTGAAAACGCCTGAAAACGGGTTTTCAGGTTATTGCGCCATCGGATAGAGGGTATCCTGAAACGGCCTGAAAACATGTTTCAGGCGCCTGAAAACGACGGTATCTGGGGTGAATATTTGATTTTGTAGTATGTGAAAGAGGACCTTCTGAAACGGCCTGAAAACGCATTTCAGCCTGCTGAAAACGCTTCTAACGTGTCTAAAATCACATTTGTAGTTTTTATCATGCCACCGGCGTAACAGTATTATAGGCGCGGGGTAGTGGGGGGGGGGGGGGGGGGGGGTGGTGCAAATAGGAATGTTTGGTTCCATTCTGTCGATCTTGACATCTTCACTGTGTATTTAAAATGTATTTTTGAAGAAGAAAAAATTCGTAAATACCCATAATCGCCACGCTGGGCAAGCGGATTGGCGATCGCAGTAATGTGTCCTCTATGATGACGCTGCTACCCAGCATCAATATTTTGTCAAATAATGATCAGTGGCACTTCAATCACTTAGTCGACTCTTACGACACCCGCAGGAGGAGTTGGGGTGGTGACAAATGTATTCTTACTGCCGTCACCACACGTCAACTTTGAGTATTTAGATCTAAATACTCAAAGGAAATAAATGAATAATGGGTATTAAGAAAAAGCTATCTAGCATCTAGCCTTATCATAAGTCTCCAAATAATAGGTATAAAAACTTGGTTTAACCAATGTAAGTTGCACGATATATAAATAAATAACCCATCGAATATTGTAAAACCGCTTACGCTTTAGCTATTTGGCTTTTCTCAATCATATTTCAATAGTTTTTCCATAAACATGGTGAAACTCATATTTAAACTGCCATTCCCGGACTAAGTTGGAAACATGGCAGCACTGCGTACAGTCGCCACGTTTCCGCGCTGAATCGCGATGGACAGTCTTTATTTTGACAACAAGAGATCCCTAGTTTACTACTAGTAGTAACTGGAGATGTGAATTTATAAAGGTCTCTAGAAACTACTGTTCTCACGCATTTCTTCCTTGAAAATATTTTTTCCCTCACTAGCTCGTAAAACGCTCTTTTATCCTTTAATACGAGCTGGTAAAAACGCATCTTATTCACTTGTGAGGCAAAGTAATCTCTAATTCCTATGACCCACTACTGCCTAGTATAAGAATATTTTATAACGACTCGAGAAAAGGAAAGACCTCTGTAGTGAGAGATGTATCACTGGAGATATACCAATATTCATTTAATACTGATATTTACGAGTAACTTGATAATGACAGAGTTTTTATACCTTAAAATTCTATTGCTGGTGACTGTACCTACCATACTAAGTCATAAAACTATAATAAAGTGCATATAACATATTCCAATAATGTTTGTGTTGTGGTAATACTAGTCCTACATTAATCTTAGCAATAAAATTTACATTTGCTGGATGCGGTACAGTCAACCAAAAATGTGGTTCATCAGCATCACTTTTCGACTCTTCGAAGTCGAAAAGTGGTAAACCACATTTTTTGCGGACTGTATTATTAACCAACTATTAATTGAATGTACGTACGAGTATCAGGAATAGTCGAGGACAGAGTTACAGAGGGGTTTACCCTTGCGTACCCAGACTTTGTATGCAGGGCAGTCAGGTTAGGTTGTCTTCGACTGTACGCGGAGACTTCTGAAGGTGCATTCAGACCAAGCGAACATTCGCTTTTCTAACCTCCCACTCTACGAAATTCGATAGTAACGCAAAACGTGATTGGTTGATTTCGTAGAGCGGGGGATAGAACAGCGAATGCTCTTTTGGTCTGCATGCACCTTTACGTGAGGGTTCATTTGCAGAAAAAAAAATCAATTGCCTCAGGATTGCGTCAATTGTGCTACGGAAGTTAGTCATAAAAACTATACTCTGTCCAGCAACCTTCGGCAGTAGTAAAAGGGGTTAATTTAAAAAGTGTGTCAGTGCACATGGAAATGTACCTTGTCACGACTCTTAAAATAGACTTTATGTGTTCTTTAATATAGTCTATTTTAACGCCGTGACAAGGTACTTTTTCGTGTGCGATGACACATATTAGGTTCGTATTGTTGATCACTCATAGAAAATTTCAATTTGTCGCCCATTTTCAGTGGCAAAATGTTACACAAAATTTAACTTCGTGACACAAAAAATATGACGTTATATTTTGTTTACATTAAAGGAGTAAGGAGCCGAGCCTATACCCGAGAAATTTGATTGGTGGTTGCTAAGACCAACTGGCCGAGAGGTGCAGGCATCAGCCGTGAAAGCTGAGCATGTGGGTTCGATTCCCACCTCGGACGTTGGTGATCTTGGTCTATTTTTCTTTGGTATATGACATCTGTCCGTTTGCCGTGTGGTGACGGCAGTAAGAATACATTTGTCACCAACCCAACTCCTCCTGCGGGTGTCGTAAGAGTCGACTAAGGGATTGAAGTGGCACTGATCATTATTTGATAAAAGATTGATGATGGGCAACAGCGTCATCATAGTGGACACATTACTGCGATCGCCAATCCGCTTGCCCAGCGTGGCGATTATGGGCATTTAGCTCCTAATGCGTCTATACGCATAGTTAATAGGAGAGGCCTACATCCAGCAGTGCACTATCATAGGCTGATGATGTGATGTGTGTGATATGACATCCAATATTTATAATTCATTAAAGGCCTTTAATTATGTATTTTTTTAATCGACGGGTGATATTATATGCGAAGATTCTATGTAGCTGGTAGGTATGCTTCGACCCTTCAGTCTCGGATCCTACAAGGTGAAACACAAGACAAGCAAACAGAGAATTCGTCGCGCTCGTCCGCGCCGCGTCGTGACGCGTGACACCTCCGAGTGACGTCACCCACGACATTGCCACCAGAGATCACCATTATACGAACATTCCTTTATCTAAATAGTTATTTATTACCGCTATTGGGAAAAGTGATGGATAGTTTGTAATATAAATTTTTCTCCCTCTTATCAAATGACGAATGATTTATTGGATACCTATTTTATTTTGATGAAAGACATTGACACCAGAGATGACTATTATACGTACATTCCTTTATAAATCTAAATAATTATTTATTCGAATAATTGTTTCTCCCTTTTATGAAATGACGAATTATTGGATATTTTATTTTGATGAATCCACGACACCTTATTGTTAGTTATTCCATTCCAATTTAAACCATAAACGGGACTATAAGTTAGGTTCCGTTTTTTCAGCTAAAAAATCACATTAACAATAATATCGGTACCTAAATTAATTCTTTAAATCTGATCATTTATTATAAATATTAGATGTCATATACCAAAGAAAAACGACCAAGATCACCTAATGTTCGAGGTGGGGATCGAACCCACGTACTCAGCTTTCGCGGCTGATGCCTGTACCCCTCGGCCATTCGGTCTTAGCAACCACCGGTCAAATTTCTCGGGTATATGCAATCCCTTACAAGGCTAGGCGCCTTTGATCATTTAGTAATAATACCTTCGTAAAATTATTTTGTTTATTTTTTATTCAAATTCGTCCATTTCTTTTACTATGGGTTTTTCTGACGACGTCTTGACATGTTTGTTTGTAAAGGTGCTATGGCGAACAAAAGCTGAGTAATGAATCATCACTCAGTTTGTTACAAGATGAATACGTTGGGTTATTCCCACCTGTTACCACCAACTTGACACCAGTGGTAACAACTGGGATTTTTTTCCCGCCTGTTACCACCAGAGTACTTGGTGGTAACTACTGGGATTTTTTTTCCCACTAGTTACCACGAAAATATTTTGTTACATAGTTACTAAAATAATTAGTTTGGTGGTAACAGTTGGGAATTGTAATTCCCAGTTGTTCCCAGTGGTAACAGGTGGGAAAAAAAATCCCAGTTGGTACCACTGGTGTCAAGTTGGTGGTAACAGGTGGGAATAACCCAATACGTTAAGTTAAGATAACTCCACTACAACTAGCTTGAATATTTTAGGAGACCTGACCATTTGGGCCATTTTTTTCAAAGATATCTCCCCACATTTTTTTGTAACATAGGTTTTTTTTTTGTGAATTCTATTCAGAATCGTGGGATCTTTCGATCCTAACAGGACAATTTTTTTGTTCCAAAATTTACATACGTTTTTAGAACTTGCGATTGTGAGTGGATATCATATTAAAAACTCTAAATTAAAAAAAGGGAGGGACATCTTCGAAAAAAAATGCCCATCTGTCATTTGCTGTGAATTGCGATTCGTTTAATCTAACAGCATCTCAGGGTATGTTAACATTGTTAACGTTACCAAATTTACACCAAACGTTAGGTAACGCTAACGAAAACATTATAAAACCCACTGCGGTAGTTCATGGTAAACCCACAGGTATCAGGAGCGTCAAAACTGTTTATTGAGTCTACTTGGTTAACGGTCTGATAATATTTCGATCACAATATCCCTAATAATATCTGTTTACCAACATCCATTCCACAAGTTCTAAACGAAAACCTATTCCTGAAGCTTTCAGCCCCGTTACAGCGTCCTGCAAAATTGACAATTTCTATCTGTTGTTCGTTCTGTGTTTCTTCTCTTTCACTCTAACGAAGACGTCATTGGAATAACAAGAGATAGGTGCTCGAATTTTACGATTTTCGAATTCCCGGGGGGCCAATAGATCTCAGATTACTTTGGTCACGTAGCGGTGAGTCACCCTGTATACGGTGTTTTGAAGCAGAATCGTCCAGTTCGTTAGAAGCTTAACTTTAGCTGATTTGCATTTCATTTGCCGAAATTTCGGCAGGATCTTGTTTAATTTTGAGATAACCTTTTAAGAGTTTGCTTGTATACAAAAGGCTCTATAAAATTCGTGGGATCGTTGGTGACATAGTAAATTCTCTTTTACGTTATTTATGTTAGTCTCCGTTCCAATTTGTCACCTTGTTCGGCCAAATGTTTACGATGACCACTGTGCAATAAGTATTATAAATTAAATAGTGAAATGCAAATGATTTGTTCCGTCATATGTATTATATTATGAAACCCATTCACTTACGGTCGTTCACAGTTCATATTTTATTTTTAGTACAGATGGTGCCTTTTTTAGGCTCTAGTGCGAGAAGCCTGTTTACGTCAGGTCCAAAACTTCGGAGCGCCATCTGCACTAAAAAATGTCGTACGAGACATGTGCAAAAACGAAATTCGTAACTCGTGTCGATTTAAAACACGGTCGTGTTTTAAAACATCGCCACTCGTTTAGAATTTCATGTTTTTCGCACTTGTGTCGTAATGTACTACATATTTCATTATACTGGTTAATTTCAGTTCATTACATTTGTTTGCATATTATAGCTATTCTGTTATCACTATCAGACTACTAGATCTCACTTAGTTGAGAGTACTGCAGAGTTCTGAAGTTGCCGCCCGCCTCAGTCTTATCTGCTGGATTCGACGGCTCTGAACTACTTAGTCTACTTACTTGTATTGATAGTTACTTGAGCCGTTGTTCGATGAGGTATACTATTCTGGATTTATCATGGATGTACCTATTGTACCTATTGTATAATTATAGATTTAACATTCATCCAAATCAATCAGATAATAACTTTTAGGTCATACTTGTCATAATACTCATATCCCAGCCTATATTGTCACCGTAGCCGCTAAAGGTGTATTTAGACCACACGAGCATTCGCTCATTCTATCCCCCACTCTACGAAATCAACGAATTTCGAAGAATTTTTGTGTAACGAACGAATTTCGTAGAGTGGGTGTATACATTACAGTACAGGCAATATTATTTAACTATTTTTTGAGTCCGTGTGAGACCAAAATCTAAAATGTCCAAGCTATGCCTCACCGGAAGGGAGAGCGGAAATCATTAGTCGCCGCCATCTTGGCTAAAGATGAAATAATACCAAGATTGATAACTGCGACTCACAGAAAGAGAATTATCGGCAATGCTGCCTTACTGGAGAAAGGACCCTGAATCGCCTAATATAAAGCATATTTGATAAGATAAGTTAAAGTAGGCTCGTAGATCAATGTCTTATTTCTATAAGACATTGATTACTAAATAAGTTTAGGTCACTAGATAAAGTGTCTTTCTTCTTTATAGGTATAATCCTGCCCTATAATGTGATACTATCGACCATCCCCGGCTGCGTACGGGTACAATACTGACACTAAAACTTTCCTCTTGATTCACAGTTTTATTCTATCTTTTAAGATCTGCATCAAAATCCATTGAGCAGTTTAATTTTTATAAATGTTAGATATTGTTACGTTCGTGAGGTGGGTTTTCTATAGAAAATGTATAAATAAGCCACTAATTAAAACTGAGACTTTAATTACTAATTAAAAGAACAAACACCAAACTAAAACACTGATCACACACTTAACACGTCACACTGTTTCACTTTTACACTCTCAAACTCGCCGTTAGAATCGCAGTTTTCGCTCTTGATGTTATCTCTTCGCTGTCTCAATTGAAACTACTCCTTCGGCCGGGTCATGCTGGGCTTTTATACAAGGCAGACAAATCTACAAAGATCGAGATAATTCGACTCTAGAAAGTTCCCGAGTTACGTCGGTCGGTGGGCCTGTGCGCGATCATTCTAGAGTATCGCTGTCTCTTTCTACAGGTTTCTCTTTCACACCCGTCCAGAATGTTCTCTATAGCTGTCTCGTTCACATCCTTCCAGAACATTCTCTCGTGCTGTCTCTATCTAATAGTGCGTTCTCTTTCACTCCTATGGGAAATTTAGCTATATACCGATTTGTACTTGAGAGGCCCGAAAGGGGTCCTGAAAACGCCTGAAAACGGGTTTTCAGGTTATTGCGCCATCCGATAGAGGGTATCCTGAAACGGCCTGAAAACATGTTTCAGGCGCCTGAAAACGACGGTATCTGGGGTGAATATTTGATTTTGTAGTATATGAAAGAGGACCTTCTGAAACGGCCTGAAAACGCATTTCAGCCTGCTGAAAATGCTTCTAACGTGTCTAAAATCATATTTGTAGTTTTTATCATGCCACCGGCGTAACAATATTCTAAGGAATTTACTTATTTGTAGGACTAGAGCGAGAGTTGTAGTACGAGTATGTGGAGATTACAATTATTATAAACTAGCGACCCGCTCCGGCTTCGCACGGGTACTGTAGCTACATAAAAACCTTCCTCTTGAATTACTCTACCTATAAAAAAAAAATCTCATCAAAATCCGATGCGTAGGTTTAAAGATTTAAGCGTACAAAGGGACATACAGAGTGCTTGAGCAGTACCCATCCGCGGAGCTGGTGATTTTGGGGGACTTTAATGCCCACCACGTTGAGTGGCTGGGCTCCCGGTCCACCGACTTTGCGGGAAGGTCTGCTCACGAATTTTCTCTGGCCTATGGGCTCTCACAACTGGTACGTTCTCCCACGAGAATACCAGATATCGAGGACCATACGAGCTCCTTGCTTGACCTTCTGTTGACCACGCATCCGGACAGATACACCATCGCAGTAAATGCACCTCTCGGCTCGTCCGATCACTGCCTTATCCGGACAAATTCGCCTTGCGCGCAGCGAGAACCACCGCGACCCACTACTACTCGTCGCGTTTGGCAGTACGGGTCCGCAGATTGGGACGGATTGCGTGAATTCTACGCTTCGTACCCTTGGGAGGCAGCTCTGTTTCGCATCTGATGATCCTGACCTGACTCCTGTGCGACTAATGTCGCCGAGACGATACAGCTGGGAATGGACTGTTTCATTCCCAACTCACTAATCGCTACAGGAGCAAAGAAGCGACCTTGGTTTAACCGGCCCTGTAAAGAAGCTGCGGTTCAAAAGCAGGCTGCTTACAGGGCTTGGACCAAGGCCGTAACTGATAAGGATCCGAACGTCTCTGATGCGAAACGCAGACTGAATGCTGCCTCGAGGTCCTGCAAAAGAGCTGTTGCCAGAGCAAAATTTGATTTTGTCGGCAGATTTGGCGAGAAGCTTGCAGGCCACCCTTCCGGGAGTAGGGCCTTCTGGTCACTTGCCAAAGCTGCCGAGGGAAACTTTTGTCGGTCGTCCCTGCCACCACTGCGAAATGCTGACGGTAATCTGGTCCATAGTGCAAAAGAGAAAGCCGATCTTCTAGGTGCTCTTTTTGCCTCGAACTCGACTGTGAGCGATGACGGCAGCATTATACCGCCTACCATCCCGCGGTGCGCACACTCCATGCCAGAAATTCGCATCTCCCAGAAAGATGTTCGGCGGGAGTTGCTGTCGTTAAACGTTCACAAGTCGAGCGGGCCAGACGGCATACCTGCAGTGGTGCTTAAACGTTGTGCTCCTGAGTTGTGTCCTGTGTTAACGCGTCTCTTCGCTCTTTCCAGTATCAAACGGGAAGTTCTATCTTCGTGGAAGACGGCCCTTGTGCACCCTGTTCCAAAAAAGGGTGACAGATCGGATCCATCGAATTATAGGCCTATCGCTATCACCTCCCTTCTCTCTAAGGTCATGGAGCGTATAGTTAACGCTAAGCTCCTTGGTTACCTAGAAGAACACGATCTTATAAGCGACCGCCAGTATGGCTTTCGCCACGGTCGCTCTACCGGTGATCTTCTAGTGTACCTCACTCACCGCTGGGCATCAGCCATTGAGAGTCAAGGCGAGGCTTTGGCAGTCAGCCTAGATATAGCGAAGGCGTTCGATCGGGTCTGGCATAGGGGCCTTTTGTCGAAGTTGCCATCTTATGGACTGCCCGAGGGATTATGCAGATGGATTGCTAGCTTTTTGTCCGGCAGACGCATTCGTGCCGTAGTAGACGGTAGCTGCTCTGATAGCATGGACATAAACGCTGGCGTCCCGCAAGGCTCTGTGCTATCCCCAACGCTGTTCCTTCTGCATATCAATGACATGTTGTCTATCGGCGACCTCCATTGCTATGCGGATGACAGTACTGGGGATACTTTTTACACAGGCCGTTCTAATATCCCTCGCTCTGTGGTACTGGAAAGTCGCGGAAAACTTGTGTCTGACATCGAGAACACTTTATCTAGAGTCTCGTTATGGGGTCGGGATAACCTAGTCAGGTTCAACCCCACAAAGACACAAGTTTGCGCGTTTACCGCTAAAAAAAACCCCATTTACTGTGGCTCCAAAGTTCCAAGACACAGCTCTTACCATGTCAGGGAGTATTGGGATCCTCGGAGTCGACATTTCCAACGACGTCCAATTCCGATGTCACCTAGAGGGAAAAGCTACGCTGGCATCCAAAAAGCTCGGGGTGCTCAATAAAGCGAGGGGATACTTTACTCCGGGGCAAAGACTTCTGTTATATAAGTCGCAAGTCAGACCCCATATAGAGTATTGCTGTCACCTCTGGGCAGGAGCACCTGTATACCAGCTTGCACCCTTTGACTCGGTTCAGAGACGAGCTGTCCGAATAGTCGACGATCCCAGACTCACAGGCGGTATTGAACCCTTAAGTCTAAGGAGAGACTTCGCCTCCTTATGTGTGTTCTATCGTCTGTACAATGGGTTGTGCTCTGAAGAACTGTTCGACATGATGCCAACGTCCACTTTTCATCATCGCACCGCTCGCCACCGACTGGGCGCTCATCCTCACACCTTGCAACCTAAATGGTCGCGCACCGTGCGGTTTCAGAGGAACTTCCTCCCGCGGACGGTCCGTCTGTGGAATGAGCTCCCTGCCGAGGTTTTCCCGTTGGACTACAGTATGGGGTTCTTCAAAAGAGGAGTGTACAAGTTCTTATTGGGTCGGCAACGCGCATGTGACACCCCTGGGGTTGCAAGCGCCCATAGGCTACGGTGACTGCTTTCCATCAGGCGGGCCGTATGCTTGTTTGCCACCGACGTGGTATAAAAAAAAAAAAAAAAAAACATAGGGACAGAAAAAGTGACTTTATTTTATACTATGTAGTGACTAGTGATGAATTACAATAGACCAGAAACGGTCGCAGTGATACATATGCTTGGGATGGGGAACCTATCAGCCCTTAATCAAGAACAAGAAGGTAGGGGTGAGCTTACTCTGATGAGACGAGACGAGTCAGTATTTTACAATAAGTTGCTGATACGTAAAACTGATGTGACTTAATCGCGTAAACTTACGTTATATCATTATTATCCTGACGTTTCGGGCATGACGTTATACCCGTGGTCGCAGGCAGCTTTAGGCGGTTAAATCCCGTTTCTCGTTTAAATATAATTGATAATCGTTTACATCAATATATTACATGATTTCAAAAACATTTTGTTACGGGAAAATGAAAAGAAAATCGAAAATATTCGTGATTGATGGATCTGATAGCAAATTAGGCGGAAGATCAAAATGATTGTATCTCATCACACGTCACGTGATTGTTGCGGAAACGCTTCCTAAATGATCGCACCGACAAACTCAGAAAACGTGTACGTTTCTTATTACTTTTTAATTTATATCATTTCATTTGTGACTGAAGAACTCTAGGCGGAATATATGAGACACGTATTAAGGTGCGGTTAAACCAAAAGAGCATTCGCTGTTCTAGCGCCCGTTCTACGAAATCAACCAATCACGTTTTGTGTACCGATCGAATTTCGTAGAGTGGGAGGTTAGAACAACGAATGCTCTCTTAGTTTGAACGCACCTTAAAAGAAACAACAATCTGTTCTTGCCATTCTTAATCTTTCGTATGCGGAGACGACAAGCAGAGCAATCAAAACTAGACTTTGACAACTATGCATTTCATCAAGTCAAATTATGAAGTGTTGTGTAAGCATACAAAACGATATGAATCCATGTCCTCGAGTAATACCTATATGAAAACTCTCATAGGACATTATTTAGACATCGGTGAAATTACAAACTCAATCAAACTTTACACTATTTTCCCACATCACAAGCCTTAATTGAGCTTACCGTGGGACTAGGTTGATTTGTGTAAGATGTCCCAAGATATTGTGTTGAAGAAACCTGACGAAAATGTTTAAGGTAGCGAATAAAGAATTACCTAAACATCCTTTTGGCGTTCTCAATTGGAGACGGCACTTGAGTAGGATCAGTCAGAAGCCTCTGTTGTTCAAGTCGAAGCTGCAGAATTACAATAAGAATTTAAATTGTCGGAATAACGCCTTGTGTAAGCGAAAGGGCAGCCTTTATTTAGCGTCGCCGGAATTAGAGTATTGATTTATGGCGGAAGAGTCGGCCGATATTTGCGAATCGCCTATTCAATACGCTTGGCTATGGGATCAGTGTTATAGTGGCATAATATTCCAATGATGCTTTTTTATAGTTTGTGTTAAATAACCAGCTCAATAGCCCTTTGGTAGGGTGAAAGACTTTCTGAACGCTATGGGGCCTATCTCTCGAAAGCTTGTAACTTGTAATACAAGCGGAAGTCCTTATCTAATTAATAGTGTTAAAAAGAGACTTCCACTTGTATTACTAGTTACAAGCATTCGAGAAACGTGCCTGCTATGCTATTCTCTTATTGACACATTCGACGCTGCGTTCGTCAACGAGCTCGATGTCGAGACAGCCTTGTCTAAAATCCTAGCTGTTTTATTTGACATTAGGAATCGAGGCTGTGAGCGAAGTTGTGGTCGAGTTCGTCGCTGTTTTTCGTTAGAGAATACGAAGTTCATACATTAAACGTCAAACTCTCGACGCAGTGTAGTTCCAGCTCACGCCGCATTCGTCGCCGAGCACTAGTGTCGTTTAAAGTACATTAGTGAATACCATTTTTAGGCTCGACGCTGCCGCAGCACTGACGCAGCGCTGACAGCAAGGCGGTTTCCTTAGAGAATAACACTGCTGGACGGTGGGTAGAGAGTAGAGAAACCAACATGACACGGGGTAACGTCTCTCTAATAAGAGGGGTGGTAATGATGCTGTTACTTACAATCATATCGTCATAAATTGTCAGCTCATAGACGCGTTAGGAGGTGGTGCCCATAATCGCCATGCTGGGCAAGCGCGTTGGCGATCGGTAGGGTTTCCATTATGATGTCGCTGGTGCCCATCGTCATCATCAATAAATGAATGGTCAGTGACACTTCAATGCCTTAGTCGACTCTTATGGCAACCGCGGGAAGAGCTGGGGTGTGATTGTTCCTGCCGTCACCGAGCGGCGTAATTGAAAATTCAAAATTCTTTATTCTGTTAAAAGGTTGTACAAAAACTTGCAAGGATTGGTGTCTCCCTTTAAGTTATTTGCAATATAACCTGTGCCGGAATACTCTACTCGTACATGTGCATGCTGACGGCAATTTATCTATTTATACCCACAGACATCGGAGGTAAAAGTCACGATTCCAGAAGTACGAGGGATTTCAGTCCATTACAATTTGCTGTTGAATAACCCGCCCGCGTGGTGACGGCAGTAAGAATATATTTCTCACCACCAACTCTCTGAGGTTAATACGTACATCTTCCCGTGGGTGTCGACTACGGAATAAAATTGTCACTGACCATTAATTTATTAAAAATTGCTTGCCGAGCGTGGCGATTAGGGGCATTTCCTATCAATGCGTCCCTATACGCATAAGTAATAGGAGAGACCTACATGTCTAGCTGTTGATTGAGATGATGATGTGATGTGAATAGTCAAATCGATCGTCGAAGCGAATACGACCCTTTGTGTAGTGAATTGACCGAGTTTAGCCATCTGCTCGGAGGCATCTGTCGAGGATGTCCGATCATTAATAGGTTCCGAGATAGCGTACACAGTTGGTAATCTCTACCCATGATAGGAGTGCAAATTGTGTAGGTCCGACTATTGTGGGATTGGTATGCTGTGAATGTTTACTTTTTTCCGCGTATTCTAGTAAGTGTTGTGATGTGAAAACGCTCGAGGCAAATACTCGAACCTTAACATATCACGAGGTTTAACGACTCAAAAGCTGCAAAGCGGTCCTTGTATCCATTTTCATTAGATAAGCCAAATCAATTCTCATCCTTAAATATATTAGGCGGAATCTCAAATTAATGTGTGAAGCATCTCGAATTTTGAGAGGAGAATCGGATTGCACAGATTTACTATCAAGGATGTGTACCTTCTATGTTCCTG
Source organism: Thaumatotibia leucotreta (assembly GCA_025490895.1). Lineage (NCBI taxonomy): Eukaryota > Metazoa > Arthropoda > Insecta > Lepidoptera > Tortricidae > Thaumatotibia > Thaumatotibia leucotreta. Next base: position 27,285 of record JALPQI010017080.1, read on the forward strand.
ACAACTACTTGCGTGGTCGCTGCCATCGCCTCCTAGCGGATGAGGCATCCCGCACGATGGCTCACCAGTTTTCTCCAATTGTTCGCTCCCGTATTCTGCTTAATAAATTTTTATTTTTTGCACCAGGCTCCGATTTGTTCGCGGACAACCTTGACAAACTTAAAAAAGAATTCTTGCGTTTTTGTGAAACAGTAACATAAATGTGATAATTATGTATGTTATTTTTAACATAAGCTTCTTGTACTGATCAATTTATTATTGCTTAGTGTTTTTTATCTTACCATCTGTAACGCTTTGGCTTGTCAGCTGTTAGTTGTAGATGTATTAAATAAATAAATAAATAAATATTCAAGTCTTTAAGGCTGGAGTCCAGAGTTCGAGTTCTTTACGGCTTGACTCTTGTCCAATTAACATTACCAATTAGATTAGTATGACGCTACCTATACATTATTTTAGCGAACGATTTATCGCTGACTGACGCTTTTAAGCCCCTAAATCTAGTCCCTAACTCTACAATGCCATCGAGTTTGGCCCCTTATTTATGTCAAAAATTTAATTTTGTTAAAAGTTTGTGTAATTATGTGGAGCGTTGTAATTACATTTGCTAGTATTTCCTTTTAAAACATGCTATTGTTTCTCAGTATACGTAGAACCTCAGGAAGTTGGCAACCTTGTTATGATTGGGAACTTCTGAAAGCTTAGCTTCAAGGGCGACAAACTTTGTCTTTCGTCCTTCCTTCGCGAATCATTCCCGAGCATTGCATTCTTTTGTTCTATAACGATCTAACATATTATTTATTTAATTACATTAGAAAATAAAATTTCGCCTATAACTCCTTCGAGACGGAAAAGTAGATTCTTACCCCCTTATTCATAAACGTTTGTTAACTTAACAAGCCGCTAATAATTGTTTGTCCCTTTCGGTCTTAACAATGTGTCCGTAAGAGCAAAAGGGACAAACAATTATTAGCGGCTTGTTAAGTTAACAAACGTTTATGAATAATGGGGTCAATCTTTATTGCACTTAGAGGTATAATGTGGTTTACAAGGTGTTACACAGTAAATTACAGAGACATTATAACCCTGTAGGGCACAGCACACATTGTATCACGCAAGTCTGTTTTTAGGGTTCCGTAGCAAACACGGAACCCTTATAGTTTCGCCATGTCCATCTGTCTGTCCGCAGCATAGCTAGTGATGTGCCGTGGGAATATTCCCGGGAATGGGAATATTCCCATTGGGAATAATCCCGGGAATATTCCCTCGTTCCCGGGAATGTTCCCTAAACTGGGGAATATTGCAATAAAGATTAGGCAATCAAAAAATAAATTAAGTTCGTTAATTATGAGGTAAAATTACTGTCACAAAAAAACTCGTTTTTTTTACTTACTAGATATACATAATATATGCATTACATAGGTACTTAAATTGAGCATTTGTTTGGATCACAAAGTCGTGGCTTCTTTTGGCTATGCATTTTGTTTTGCGGATATTATATTTATATCTCTTTCTTTCAATATATAGGTTATCTCACTTCCTCTAAAAGGTTAAACCGCGCGTGGTGCTTTCGTCCAGTCTTCTACCGTATCTAGTGCTATTAATACGTGATTAGATGTGCTTGAGTCATGAGGCCTAAAAGTAAAGTGTTTGAACATTTCACCACTCATACAGTGAACAATAAAGTGACGTATTTTTGCAAGTACTGTAATTTTGTCATTTAGGTAAATGCCCCAAAACACCTTGTGATGTTCAGTGTGTTTTTAAAAACCGAAAAAAATGATTCCATCAATGCCTTAAGTAAATCATCGGCATCACTGGCATCAGCACATGGTGAATCTAGTTGTTCTTCAGCTGCTTCACTTCACACTCAATATCAAGAGTCAAGCCGAGACTCTACTATGACGTCTGTGACTGATATCACAGATAATTCGAGTACATCGATGAGCAGCATGAGCACTGCAGAAACAGTAAAAATAGTTGTCTTTTTTTATTTTACTAGCAAAGATGGAAATATTCCCGGGAACATTGGGAATAAACTTCGGGAACAATGGGAATAAACCCAGGGAAAATTGGGAATAAACCCAGGAACATTGGGAATTTACTTTCGTAGTCGAGTTTCAGTGCTTAATGTCTCAGTAAATATTTCAATGCATAACGCTTTAATGTAATCTTCGATCATACAATTTGTAAATCTACACACTTTCAAAATTCCTCAATGTTCCCTATGTGAGGGAATATTCCCGGGTTTATTCCCGCCTGGGGAATATTCCCGGGAACGGCACATCACTAAGCATAGCTCAGTGGCCGTTCGTACTTGACATCTGCAATTTGGTGCAGCTCGGCGTGATTAATATGTACGGTCCATTCATCCTTAAGTAGTTATCATATCTAGTAAACAACTTTCTAACCTAAAAGTACACGTTTTCTGTTGTAAACTGCTGTTTCCTTGCTAAAAAAATTAAGCAATTTACTAGTAGTGATTACTACGGACGGACTGCACAAATACGGACTCAAGTATTTTGGTATAGATAAATATGGCAGTGTACAACAAAAAACGTGTACTTTTAGGTTAGAAAGTTGTTTACTAGATAAGACAACTAAGGATGAAAGGACTTTAGGTAACATATTAATTGAAACAAACCCTTTCATAAACAATTTTTTTTCTGGATAATGAAATAAAAGATAGGTATATCCATTGTATTCAATTAGAGGATGGATAGCGGTTTCCGATAATATCGAAATTTCGACGAAAGAGACGTCGGTACCAACAAAAGCCGAGGGTCAGACTTCACCTGGACGAATATTGTTGGGTAGTTGCGAATATCCACCGGAACTTATGATTGTTATCCGAATCGAAGTTTCCTATAGAGTTACGTAACTTTTACTGTCGAATGTTATTATTACGTGGTCTTCTGCGGGCTTTTAGAATAAGATTCGGATTTAATTGTCATTCACACTATTACGCCCGACAAATTAAGGGTGCCATTCCATCAAAGCTATGCCATGTTGACGATGGGTGTGTGTTATTTAAACAATCCTTTCGAGCATGGCCGTATTGTCTATAGACAGCACCCCTTATAAGAATGTATAGTGAATCTTGATTAGGATAATCTTAATAGGTCGAAACATGTTGAGCAATGGTCGATTTATATTACGTTACTAAACCGTTTCGCTAAATTTTAATATGATTAAGATTCGCGTTACTTCTAATCAAACCAGTATTCATATTGACGTACTCCGACAAGAGAATAACTCTTAAGTTTGTGATGATGATGATACATTTCGAATATCCCAACCAGTAGCTGCAGCAACTTTACAGGAAAGATATTTTGTTTATTTTAATACTTTGTCGAACCTCGAATAACTTTTCGAATTCGGCTTAAAGCTTTTAAGAAGTCTTAACATGTTCATAAATTCAGACTCAATGTATCTGTAATATCCTTCCGCAAACTTCGAGAAAC
>JALPQI010017081.1:0-20437 GCA_025490895.1 Thaumatotibia leucotreta
GAAAAACGTCGTACGATACACGTGCGAAAACGAAATTCGTTTTTTTCGCACTTGTATCGTAATGTACTATTATTCACTGACTAAACTTTAGTGGGTTGATTTTAAGGTATTATACGTATCGATGAACTTTTCCTATACGACTGAAATCTGATTCGAGAAAATCTGATATTATGAAACATACTCTGAGATAGGTATAGATATTAGTAGGCAAAATGTATGAAGCATCAGATTCTTTTTCTGAAATCGGATATCAGTCGCATAGCAAAAGAGCATCAGCATCACTTCAGAACTAACCCTCTAATATTTGGCCGGTGAATAATAAATCACCTTGTATATTATGACATATACAGTGTGTGGCCTTGAACACGGGAGAAAAATGAAATGGGTGACTCCTTAGGCTATCCGCAATAAGCCTGTAAAGGACCCGATGTTTAAAAATTGATAAGTTTGGAGATATTGTTATTCAAAGTTATGGACCCGAAGTACTTGATCTCAGCATCACGATATCGTTCGTAGCTTGTCAGTCGCAAGACATCAAGATAGTATACCAGGTACTGAGTCATAATAGTTATTTTGGTTTTATTTTTACACTAATTTGGTACGTTTTTTTAAGTTTTTATACATTTTTCAATGTTACAAAAATGATATGTTATTAATAACTTTTAAGTCAAGTAAAACAACCCATAATAACAAAATTTCCAAGGAAAAAAAAGCAAAAAAAATTTTTTTTTTTTTTAATGACTATACTTGTGTGGAAATGATTGTTGCTTAGCTTATTAATGCACCATTTAATTTTTCGCCCCGGTTGTAGGCCACACATTGTATAAATAATAGAAGAAATTTATATCAAAGAGTGGGATTTTTGAGAACCCTGTTTTTCAAAATATTGCAATTTTTTTATTAAAACTTACCAATTAGTAACATAAGATTGTTGCGTTGGCACCTCTTAAATACTGCTTTTGGCGGAAATTGTGTTTCTTAACATTTAACCCTCCGTCTGTGGTTGCTAAGGATCAGTAAATTGGATTTTGAATGCAAATTACGAATTGATTTGAGTTTAATATCTATTGTACGAGTCCTTATCAAACACAGAGGAAAGGATAACATAACATAATAATCCGGATTCCCACCTCGGACGTTGGCGATCTTGGTCGTTTTTTCTATGGACTATGATCCCAATATTTATAATGATCCGCTAAACGATTTTTGACCTACCAAGCTTTCCGTAGCAGCTGCACGGCACGGCGTAGCGCTGCGCTATGAGAAATTTCGTAGCAAATGTTGTAGAGGTTTTAGCTTAGCATTTTCATTGCCAACGAGTGCTACGCGCTACGGTCGTAGCCGATCCCGTGATTTTTTCGCTTTGTAGCGAAATTCGACCTCCCACAGAGAACTCCCCTCGGGAGTTCCCCGCGCTCAATGTGTTAGGTTAACACGGAAATTAATTAAATGTAAGGAAATCGTTGAAATTAAAATTAATGTACTTATTCATAAAAAAACCAATACCCGAGAAATTACAATTTATATGTTGGGATAATCTTAAACGAATCAACCTTATCGCACAGTAAGCGAAATTAAATTGGGCTGGTATTCGGGGCCTTAAGCCATGATATTATGAATAAACACTAAAAGTTATAGAAAACTCATTATCAAACGAATAAAGGTCTTCGCACATTATTACAACTCAGCGGTGACACGACTCTATGTCAAATATTTATTGAAATTTAAGCCCTCTGTCATATATTATGTTCTAGGCTTAATTACAAAGTGTACACTACTTTAATACCTATCATTTTTTTATGTGACGAAGGTAGGCAAATGAGCTCTCAGCCCACCTGATGGAAAGCAGAAACTGAGGCCCATGGACATAGTGATCAAAAAATCGCCTATGCGCTGCCTACCCTGAGGACTTAGATTGATTGCCTCTATCTATGCTTATCTTACCGCCAAACCGAAATACAATAGCGCAAACACTGCTATTTAGCGACAGTTTAACGGGTAAGTAGCTGCACGAGGTCCTACCACCAGCAAAACATAAATGACATAGGCTTAAATTTCAATATTTGGCATAGACTTGAGTCGGCGTTGAATTGTTATAATGTGCGAAGACCATAAGGAACAAAATTATACGAAAGACGCAAAGATTTGCTTTCACCGGGAATCGAAACTGAGTCTTTCTCCACCATAAACTCTGACTAAGTAGGTTATGAAAGTCGTAAATATATTATTATAGCATAACGAACATAATGCTGCGTTTGCCACCTATATATATTTGAGCCGTACCACGTTAAAATTATATGTTGACGCTAAATTGTGGCTTTATATTTTATGCCCTAATTATAATCAAAATCTAATTTCGTGAAAATCTAATAATTACTGTGAGAGCATGATATAATTAAGCTCTCTTGCTCTGCTTTTAATATAACTCGCCTCAAACAATTTTGCAGGCAGAAGTAATAAATTATTAGAATAGTTTGATCCAGCAAAACATGAAATGAAAATGGAAAATGTTTATTGCGTCATAACAAATAGATACAATATGTTCATCATTAACTAAGATTACATTAATTAAGTAAAATAATAAACTGTGGCCTGAAATAGGCTCATGATGTGATGTCATGATCTGATGATGTGTAATAAATAACCAAATACTACACGCAGTTTTTGAAGACGAAAGTCTTTGATCAGTGTGTGTTGCCAGTGTGACATACGGTACTGAAATGTGGTCGCTTACAATGGGCCTCATAAGAAGGCTCAAAGTCATCCAAAGGGCAATGGAGAGGGTTATGCATCATTTCTTATCCGATCTCGCAGAGAGACTCCTACTCTGCGAGATCGGATAAGAAATGAGACCATCCGCAGCAGAACCAAAGTAACCGATATAGCTCTCCGAATCGCTAAGCTGAAGTGGCAGTGGGCGGGGCACATTGTGCGTAGGCCATTGGGGCGGTATGGTTCTCGAGTGGCGGCCACGTACCGGAAGGCGCAGCGTGGGTAGGCCCCCCACTAGGCGGACTGATGACTTGGTGAAGGTCGCAGAAGTCCGCTAGATACGGGTGGCACAGGACCGGTCATTGTGGAAATCTTTGGGGGAGGCCTATGTTCAGCAGTGGACGTCTTTCGGCTGATATGATGATGATGATGATAAATACACATCATAATTTTTTATGAATAACTGCCATTTCGATTAAACATTGTCGCAAAATTGAACGAAAGGCTCGTAAGAGAACGTGTTTGAAAACAAAAGCCGACACGTTTACTGCAACGAAATTCTAAAATAGTGCAAAACCCGAAATAAAAGAGGCGAAGCGAAATCGCCGAGCCACAGAGTCGATACACCTGACGCTATTACTTTGAATTGTCGATATCGATGTCGATAATCAGACAGAGTTATCATAATACTATTTTAAAGCCAACCATAGGGCAAAACTTAATGTAAAAAAATATTGTACACATCATCGTTAATAAAACTGGCCCGAAAGGTAAGGAAACATCCGCATCCAGGCTAATATCTACATGTTCATATGTAAATTTAAATCATACTACTTAAAATAAAATAAATATTATGTAATGTACAGTTACATAGATTAGCTAGTTTCCGAGCGGGAATAGAAGTTGTGGAAAATGAGGTAGCTCTTAATAATTAAATATCTTGGGACATGTCACACAAATCGACCTAGTCCCACGATAAGTTTAATAACGGCTTGTTATGTGGGTACCAGGACACGATATATTTAATAGATAGATACATATAGATACTTAAAATATAGACATCCATGGCCAAGAAACATAAATACACATTTTAGAGATAAATAAATACACAAATAATGCCCTCGCTAGGATTCGAACCCGGAACCTCCAGCTTCGTAGGTAGGGTCACTTACCAACTAGGCTACGGAGGCTCTTACACATTTAACAACTCAATTTTCCACATAGTTCAGCTAGTGGTGTTTTATAACACAAATTCGTTATATTTTAAAACTTCGTTTCTTAGCAGTCTTTATTTCTTATAGTCTCTGTTTCCGAACCTACGAGTAACTAAATTAAAAAATAACGGAACTTTTCCTGGCGCTTATGGGGAGCATATTTTATCTAAGAGTTATATTTAGTAGTTGATGCACATTTATTAAGTTGTAGTAGTTAGTACGTTTTTAGGTTTTCTTAGGTTATAATTTACTTTGATCTGATAACATTTATTCTTGTATTATGTATATGTCTCAATCATTTTAAAATTTTACTTTTACAAAATAGTAACAAATAAATGCATTTCCACGAGTATCAGCAAATAAATAAATTGCCAATGTCGATAGAATGGTATCCCAACCCTAATTCCAAGCTGCAGCGACCCGCCGGCAACAGAATTAGATTTGTAAGCTATCAGCAGTGCCACGACGTTGTTACGATGGACCAAGAACATAATCTTCGGATCCTTGTAACAACCCTTTCTTTTTATTTCTACAGTAACATGTGGTATTTATATTGTGCCATATTAAGGATGGAGCGACGACCTGGTAAAGGTTGCGGGTGTCCAATGGATGCGGACAGCTCACGACCGATCTTTGTGGAACTCTCTGGGAGAGGCCTATGTCCAGCAGTGGACGTCATTTGGCTGATGATGATGATGATGATGATATTAAGGATTTTAAAAATAAATACGGGTATACTATAAAAAAAAACCATGAACTTCATATGTATGAAAAATGTGTACGAAAGAAATAAAACTTTATACGTTCTAGGAAAAATACTTTGAAGTTGATGGGTTGACCAGTTTTCTAAACTTTTATGCGAGGACACTTTATTTGAACTTTATTAAAGATCGACAACAGTGGGCAGTGGCGTCCTCAGAATGGACACATTACCTACTGGGATCACCAACGGGCTTGTCCAGCGCATGCCAATTATGGGTATTACCGCCTAATGTAATAGGGGAGGCGTACGTCCAGCAGTGGACTGTCATAGGCTGATGATGTGTGACGTGCTTGTGGGAAAATGTCCTAGTCTGCGACCATATATATAACATGGACGTCTAATGCCAGCTCAAAAATGCCCTCAAACAGAATTGTTCAATTGTGCCAAGATGGGCAGGACATAGCGCTTTTCTTAACACCGCGCATATTTCGGCACAACATATTTGACAAATGTTTATAGAATATAGCCAATCAAAACTTTGACGGACCAATCGCAACTATTTATAAATGGCGTTTTAAGTTTTTATAGGTTTTTTTTTTTTAATCATTTTTTTTAATATATTTATTTTCAAAACTACAATTTATGTACATAGATTAAATCTAACTAACTTTTATAGGTTGATATTGAAATTGATTATCCTGATGCATTGAAATGGGGGTGACACTTGTCAACTAAAATTCAGGACCGTTTTTGAAAGGCAATTTAGTATGGCGAGCGGCTTCCATGTTTTATTTGTTCGTAGGTAGGTAATTTGTGGGAAACCTAACTGTCTTTACCAATATTCCTTCATATACCATCAGAACTCGTCCGTGCGACTTTCATCCATCAAAGTCTCGTCCGCGGGAATTATATCCGACTTAGCGATTTCATGTGTGAGACGGGTATTGTCACAGAGTAGAGAAGTTAGTTCATGCCTTTCTTTAAATAATTAAGTATACATTAAATTGAACAATCTGTCGTGAATCGTTAGCGAAACTTTCTGGTAGTCTATGCTTAGCAAGAGGTTAGTTTGTGCTAAAAGTTCCGGCCACGTGAATTATGTTTAATGAGGGACCTTAAATCTGAAATAGGTATAAATCGGTTAGTTCGGTTTGATACATAAACACTGAAGACTTGGGCAATAAACAAAATTAATATAAATTATTTTGAAATCGATAATTGATAATAATGTGTCGCTTACTTTCAGTTAATGTTGAACTTTGAAGGCGTCAATAGATATAAACGTGTACATAAGAAGTTTTCTGTCTATGTCATAATACTCAAAGCTAAATGTTTGAATTTTTAATTAATAAAAAAAAATATATATTTCATAATAGGATCTCAATTGACACACAATAAATCCGCCGCAGGCTTCGTCAAGATGCTACAAAATGGAATCAGCAACAAGCTTCGTCATACTCACCAATGACAATATCCGCAACAGGCTTCGTCAATAGAACACAAAAATAAAAGGAAATGTTAATTGCAATCCCCGCTCCGTCCCGCACCCGGTCCTATAGTCCTCATCACACCGGCTGCGTTACCGCGCTGTATAGCCAGGGATATCTGTTGAACCAAATATGAGCCGGAACGGGGGTCACAACCACCGTCTCTCAGCCGCCGACCTAAGTCCCTCACGAACTTTTTAGCCTCCAGAGCCCAAGGCCCCCCAGTCTCGACAGCTACCGGTACAAAGTCGTACATTGGTTCCAGGGCAGAGTACTTGGAATGTTTCATTTTGGCCGCATACTCCGCAGCCAACCCCGCGGATCGCATAGTGTGGCTCAAGTGAGAAGGCGCAAACGTACTGACGCACGTTGCATCCCACAAGAGGCACCGACCCCTCTGCCATGGAACCAATGTCAAACCATCCGGTCGTTTGCCGTCTATCCAGCACAGCCCTGGAGGCTCCGGAACGCAAAGCACGTTAGCCCTTACCAAAGCCCGGCGAATAAGGTCATTAATGGCATGATGCCTCGCGAAACGCCCCGCGCACCTAAGACAGCTAAGGCTATGGTGACCGTCTTCCTCCACCATATCCCCACATATGCACCGATGCACTTCGCAGGCCTTAGCCCCCAATCGCAAAGCAACCGCGATTCTTAAGGAATCGTTGTCCAACAACGTCCCTAACGAGGGGGAAGGCAACGCGTGTAGCCAAGCACCCGACTCAACCTCTGATGCAGCCTTTAGTCGTGCTAGGTTTAAACCTACTGCATCCCTCACCAAACCGACAACGATCTTCTCACACAATGCCTCGTCCCACCCCTTCTGGACCGTGGGATCGTTTGGCCGTTCCAAGTCACCGCAGAAAGTGGACCACATGGAAAGTGCCTCCGCAACAAACGGAACCTGGGCGATGCCACCATTATCAGGCAGAATTCGAGTGACTAGACCCAGAGTTCCGTGAGCGGAGGCAAGAAAAGCTGCCAGCCCCACCTCCTTGCAACGACGTATTCCCAGTCCTCCATGACGGACCGGAAGAGCTGCCTGGCACCATTGCGTATCATCCAGACAAACGTTGATAATAGATTCAAGCGCCAACTTGATTGTTTGATCCAACCTTGCAACGTCATTCTCAAACAACCAAGTTGGCGCTGTTCTCAATAGGTACATGATACGTGGCATTGCGAAACAATTTCGCAGCAATATAAGTGACACGTGCGCAGATAAGTCTCGCAAACGCTCCGTGGCCGTGGGATTTTTAATTAATTAATTGATATCAATGAACTTTATAAATATTAGATGTCATATACCAAAGAAAAACGACCAAGATCACCTATGTCCGAGGTGGGGATCGAACCCACGTACTCAGCTTTCGCGGCTGATGCCTGTACCCCTCGGCCACTCGGTCTTAGCAACCACCGGTCAAATTTCTCGGATATATGCAATCCCTTACAAGGCTAGGCGCCTTTGACCATTCTCTGAGGGTAAGCAATACATGCCTGCACCTCCTATTAGAATACTTTACAGTTTTTTAGAATAGCTAGAGAGAACTGGTGCTGCCATCTATTGAACATATTGCGAAAGTACAAATCAAATTATTTATTAACTAAATATTTTGATTTGTACTTTTAATTTTTCTCCAGTAGTCACACTACTTAATACTATATAAATTATAAATATTAGATGTCATATACCAAAGAAAAACGACCAAGATCACCTATGTCCGAGGAGGGGATCGAACCCACGTACTCAGCTTTCGCGGCTGATGCCTGTACCCCTCGGCCACTCGGTCTTAGCAACCACCGGTCAAATTTCTCGGGTATATGCAATCCCTTACAAGGCTAGGCGCCTTTGACCATTCAAATTTGACCGGTGGTTGCCAAGACCGAGTGGCCGAAGGGTACAGGCATCAGCCGCGAAAGCTGAGTACGTGGGTTCGATCCCCACCTCGGACATAGGTGATCTTGGTCGTTTTTCTTTAGTATATGACATCTAATATTTATAATTTATATAGTATTAAGTAGTGTGACTACTGGAGAAAAATTAAAAGTACAAATCAAAATATTTAGTTAATAAATAATTTGATTTGTACTTTCGCAATATGTTCAATCAATGAACTTTCTTATCCCTAGGTATCTGTAGGGACTTGTAGTAGTGTTACCAATTTCAAAGGACTGCGATTTTTCAGTTGCAAAATTGATTACTATAAGTAAAAACAAAAACAAGAGAAAAAATATTACATTTTGTGATTAAATTTACTTTTAGTCAATAACTACCTTTTGCCTTGACTATGGTCTTCAAATGCTAAAAAAATATTTGCTTTCTGCACGTTTGTGATCCAGTGGTAATGGTATGTGCCAGTAAAACACGATCGCTTTATTCAATGCATTTATACCAGCATGTTTAATTGGTCTCACCTTTTTCTGTAAAATACATCAGATAAAAAATCCGCAACTCACTGCACTGGAGAAATGACACGTTAAATTCGGTTTTCAGTAATTTTTGGTTTACTTAATAAAATCTACTTGGTAACACTTCATAACGTTCACCCTGTATATGTTCTATGTATGACTATCTATCAAACATTTGACACGTATGAGTCTTTCTTGCATTTAAAACCTTAATACAACCCGAACTAAGTTTGTTTTCCTAGAGCAAAGTACTTTTATAGCCTGAGATGAGAAAAAGTAATTAATTATAATATCATGTTCATGTCACTGTTAGTAGGTAATTAATCAAAATAATTACGTAAATACACACTTTGGTAATTACTAAACCTTGTCAAAGTATATATTGTGTAATTTTGATAACTTTAGTATTTGTTACGTTAAAACTTAGATGCCTATAGTCAAAAAAATTGAACCCTAGGCCACTCGGGAACTATGTCGAAGTAACGTTAGTAATGAAATTGTTAGAAGTATTTTACCACTTGTAATTTTGATATGGTTCTACAGTGGTCTAGAGTTCGACTAGGTTTCGAGAGTATATAGTGCATTGTTTATTGCATTTCGAACAATTGAACATGTTATAATTTCCACTATTTGTTGTATGTGAAAGAATTTTTATTTCTTCTGAGGAGCTCAAAACGATTTTAATAAATAATGATAATTATGTAAGGATTTTTGTAAATGAAAGTCATACTTACGGCTAATAGTATTATTTCATCATCATCATCAGCCGACAGCCGTCCACTGCTGAACATAGGCTTTCCCCAATTCGCGCCGCTATACTCGGTCCTCAGCTCTCCGCATCCACTTCCCGCCACTTCTTCAGATCGTCGGTCCATCCGGCGGGAGGGTGGTCCACCGGGCGAGCCATTCGAGTGTTTATTTAATATAAATAAATTACAAGAGTCAGCTATGCAGTATCACCAGGCAAACACACATACAGACGGAGATACAAGCACGAAAATGGCATTAGATTGGCCATATTCTCAGGAAGCTTAACAACCACATGTCCAAAATAGCCCTGAACTGGAAGATGCCCGGCAAGCGGAAACGTGGTCGCCCTAAATTCATTTGGCGCCGATCCGTGGAGAAAGAGACAGTGTGTTGGGCATGGGGTGGGATGAGGTGACCCAAACTGCCCAGAACCGAAGCCAGTCGAAGAAAATGATGAGTAACAGGATGGAAAGAAGAAATTACAAGAGTCAAGACCGCTAAGATGAAATGGGACTGGGCCGGTTATGTTTGCTGCACCGAGATGGGTTGGCTAAAGTAAGTTACAAGACTGGTGAGCAGCTGGCAGACCAAGGAGGAGGTGGCGGAACGACCTGGACGTGTACGAGTATCTCAACGGTTGGCCACAGATTTTTCAAAACCAGGATGATTCGAGACTAAGGCGGAGGCCTTTGCCCAACAGTTAGGACACTACGTAGGCGTTTATAATAATTATGATAAACATACGTAATCAGTTTCGGCTTCCCGGATTTTAATGCACATAATTATTCTCTTCGATTTTATTCCAACATTTTATGTGCACAACATATCTGACGAATGAGTACAACTGAAATTACATTCTATAAGTACCATGAAATATTGCAAATGTGAGCTTATGTATAATTTTTAGTTAAACTGGTCCATAGTTTAAGGTATTCGGGTAAATTTCAGTCGTTAGATACTGAAACCTAAATGAGATGAAGCAAAATGATGCCCCTTCTGACCTTAATCCTTGTCATAATTAATACTTAGATATTACGTTCCATTAGTGGCGTACTAATACTATCAGAATGTTTAAGATATTCAAGTTCATTTAACAAATGTAGGCACATAATTAAACCGCTTTATACGTTGTACATAGTCAAAGTCAAACTATTCTTTATTCAAGTAAGCTTATTAATAAGCATTTTCGTCTAAGCGTCTAAGCGTCTGACACATACAGTCCACTAAGATCTTCAAACTTCCACAACCCAGAAGTAGAGGGAAACCTGAAGAGACATGGCTGGACTCAATCAAGGAAAACCTAAAGTGCTGCAATGTTTCTGAAGACAACACGTCAGATAAGAAGTGCAAAGAGAAGACGAGGAAGGCAGACCCCACCATGAGATGGGAATAATAATTGCCAAGGAGAGAGAGAGATACGTTGTACATAATGTAAAACTAAAATTAGTTTACTAAACCATGTAACCATGAAATTAGATTCTCTTAATGATTTTCAATTATCTGTAATGCCTCTAATTCCAGGCAACGCTTTACGTGCCTTCTAAACAACTTAGCAAAAGTCGTTAACATAATTTGCAACATTGAAGATGGTTGTTCTTTCTAAAGAACAAAAGGTCCTTAGTTATTCCTCGGACAATCGAAAGTCAACTCTAGATCTATTTCAATAAAGTTGTGACGTCGCGGAATGAAGAAACTCGCTTAAAGGTGTTACATGGTCCTTAAGAGTAATTTTACACGAAAGGGGATGTTTTTAGTCTAATTAAATGTATCAAGTCCTTATTGTGGGGCTATTGGGTTGGTTATGGAAATCAATGTGATAAAGAGGTGCTTTAGCTGTTAAGCTATCTCATCATCATCATCAGCCTATTACAGTCTACTGCTAGAAGTAGGCTTCTCATTACCTATGTCTAAATAATGGACGCATTAGGAAATGCCTACAGGTACTTGGCGATCCTACTCGACAGAATTTCTATCCTCGCCATTTATTTTTGATGTTTGGCAGGCAGACAGCTTAGCTCAGGAATGATTTGTAGCCTGCGGTATAACCGGACCGTTCATCATCATCATCAGCCTATGTTAGTCCACTGCTAGACGTAGGCCTCTCATACGAGGGCTGCCTTTTAAGTCGTGTCGTTTGCCAACCTCCCGCGATTTAAAAAAAATAAACATATATGGCATTTTCATCCTTTTGAACTTAGAACTCGAAAACAAAAAAATTTTGGTCCAATAGTTTTATTACAGCGTCTATTTAAAGGTGACAAGTCGGTTGTAAAAATGGAAATAACTAAGGAAAATTTTCATGTGATTATTTTCTACAACTTTAAAAGGCGATTATCGCGACTTCAGTGTTTTGAGGAGATCACTTCTGTGTTTAGTGATGCAGCACCGTGTCTTAGGACTGTAGAACGCTGGTATTTACAATTTCAACGTGGGCAGTCTAGCCTCAGTGACAAGCCTCGTAAAGGTCGTCCAAAAACCGCCATGACGCAAGAGAATATCGAAGCCGTGCGCAAGCTAGTACTCGAAGATCGTCATGTGACCTACCGTGAAATAGAGGCATCCGTGGGCATTTCAGGGACCACTATCCAAAAAATCCTGCACGAAGAACTTGGCGTAAGAAAGTTGATCTCTCGTTGGATACCACATTTACTTAGCGACGACCAAAAAGCTGCTCGTGTTAGTTGGTGTCGCAAAACTCTGCAGCGATTCAGCCGAGGCGAGTCAAAACATGTTTATGATATGGTTAGTGGTGACGAGTCTTGGGTATATGCTTACGATCCAGATTCTAAACAGCAGTCAACTGTTTGGGTCTTTCAGGATAAGCCAAAACCGATCAAAGTCATACGCTCGCGGAGCACTTCAAAAAAAATGGTGGCCTCGTTTGTGGCAAAGGGTGGTCACGTCGCCACTATTGTAGTAGAAGATCGCAAGACGGTTACCGCTGACTGGTATACCACTGTTTGCTTGCCGCAAGTCATAACCGAATTTCGAAAAAACAACTCGACGCGTCGTATGATACTGCATCATGACAATGCAAGTTCGCACACCGCCCGCCAAACAAAGATGTGAAACAAAATGTGGAAATTTTAGATCACCCACCTTACAGCCCTGACTTAAGCCCTAACGATTTTTTTACGTTCCCCAAAATTAAGCAAAGTCTTTGTGGTCAACGCTTCAGCTCACCTGAAGAAGCTGTTGACGCTTACAAATCGGCCATTTTGACTACCCCCACTTCGGAGTGGAATAAATGTTTTAAAAACTGGTTTGAACGCATGCAAAAGTGTATTAAACATCGTGGAGAATTCTTCGAAAAACAATAAATGGTAATAATCTATAAAATTGTCTATACTTATTTCAAACGACACAACTTAAAAGGCAACCCTCGTATTAACTATGCGTACCTATAGACGCATTAGGAGGTAAATGCCCATAATCGCCACGCTGGGCAAGCGGATTGGCGATCGCAGTAATGTGTACACTATGATGACGCTGCTGCCCATCATCAATCTTGTAGAATGGTCAGTGACACTTCAATCCCTTAGTCGACTCTTACGACACCCACAGGAGGAGTTGGGGTGGTGACAAATGTATTCTTACTGCCGTCACCACACGGCACCGGACCGTTACGATCTTTAAACTTTCACGAAAAGAGCGTTTTCCCATCTTGAATGTTGATAACGCACGTGTAATACCACGGGTGTTGCGGGTGTCCATGGGCAATGGTGAACGCTTATCATCAGGCGATATGTCTGCTCGCTTGCCTATTCCATAAAAAAACTATGATGACGCTGTTGTCCATCATCATCAATCTTCAATAAATATGGTCAGTGATACTTTAATCTCTTAATCGGGTCTTACGACGCCCACGCGAAGTGTTGGGGTAGTGATAAATGTAGTCTTACTACTGTCATCACTGGGCTGATATCTCAACTGATCTGCATTCTTTGGTATGTTTGCGAAGGCCATGTAGAGATTAGTCGTTAGGTCATGTACATGAATGACTGGCGCGCTTGTGTATGCTAATAGGTTTTCTACAGAAAACTCACGAATACATAATTCACCCATAAAAACTGACGAGACTTATATTAGCTAATTTGTTCCGTCTCTTTCTATGTAGTTAACACAAATATCGAATTGATATGTCAAGTGTCAGCCGTGTATTAGACAGATTACAATGTTGGACTTGTCGGACGTTAAAATAGTTTAATTATTAAAAGTTAAGGTGAAGATACAGAGTACTTTCAATCATGCATTTTATTTGCGACACACCAGTAACTACATAAATAAAATAAGATACAAGATTTATTTGTCATTATCTAAAATAAAAGAATAACAGAACTACAACAAGAGAAAAAGGCTCCATCTAAATTTTTTTCGAAAATGAGTTCATTTCCTAAATACATAATATGGAATCAGACAAGTCCCCTGGATGCGGGTGGCACAGGACCGGTCATTGTGGCAATCTTTGGGAGAGGCTTATGTTCAGCAGTGGACGTCTTTCGGGTGACATGATGAAACAAGACAAGTCAATTGGTATTTTAAAATTTCGTCTAATAGTAGATTGTGCATAAAGTGACCCATTGTTACCAGAGGCAAAATAGTAGACGAGGATAAAAATGGTCATTTATGTCCGTGTTGTACACTCTGCTTTTCACTTCGTTTGCGAGGAAAGTAACATTTTTCACTGCAATTTACACAACCAAGTTGTCGTAAAGCGAAAAAAGACAAAATATACAACCATTACCCGCCAACTCATTTTTTAATTATTTTTTTTAATTTTCAACTTGTGATCAGAGCTTCAGATGCTCGATTTTCTGCCAAGTCAAACATTACGGAGCATTTTTGAACGATAATCGATATCTATTTTATGTGATTTACTAAATTTAATGAGAGAAAATACAGAATTCTAATATTGTAATATATATTTAACCAATTTAGTCATTTATACTATTTTATTGCTTAATAAAATTGTGCAATATGATTTACCTGTTTGGCTGTTGGGACCGATTACCTTAGCCCATCTTCGCCTTAGAAAACAATTTTACTTTTATGCTCTATTTAGAACATGAAATGCGATTTTATGTCGTCTACGCACGACATAAAGGTGCACTTTTTGAGCATGAGAAGTGAAAAAAATGTTACATGTGCCCTTGTCAAATATGAAGGCAGACTGGTTCTAGAGATAATTCCATTTCAGATTGTCTTCAACCATTTATAACGGCGCTGTTTATATTTATTGTATAACACTGTCGCGCTAAGAAACCGCCTCCCAAGCCCTCAAGTCATGTTGTTAATCATTTCACGTCTACCGAATTTAACGACATCGTCATAATAATTCATCATTAACGAGAGACTTGGAGTTTCGGATCTATACTCTGTAAGTGGGTCAGAGGTGACATGAGCCAAGTTGCTTCCGAATTTACATATTGTGCCCTTTATGAAGTACAAAAGCGTCAAAGGCAGAATAGTTAGCGGAATTTTGGTATTTTCATGATATAATTAACTGTGAAGGAAAAGATGAGCATTAATCGACATAATATATTTTTCTCAAACTTGCTACGGAATGTTGATGTTACTTGCTTTAAATTAAACCCGGAAATACTATGTATCTGGTGGCATATGCTAAGATGATATGTAAAGAGATTTCATGTATTTATTTCACACCTAGGACTGCAAACAAACTGTCTTTTGTTTTGAAACGTGAAATTGTAACACTATGTCTTGACATTCAGCCACAGAAAAAAAAAATAACCTAAGAACTAATGTCTATACCAGCAGGTAAAATGATAACTCAAACAGATTAAAAAAAAAGTTAGGCGCGAATGTTTTTTTTAAATGTTGTACGATACTGTACTATTGATTTATTTACAAATTAAATAGTATGGTTCGGCGAAATCAGTTATTTTTATTTCATGGCAAGTTTGAGAAAAGCACTATACAAATCTCGGCGAGAAACAGGGTTACAGGCCGCGTATTCCTATCTGGCCTCAGTTCCTTCGGCCAGATATATTTACTTGGCCTGTAACCCTTCGTTTCCCGTCTTCTATAGTAATGTACTATTAATTACTTTGAGAAAAGAATGAAAGGATACTCGATACGTAATACATTCTGTCGCGCTTGCACTGATATATTGATGCGAGCGCGATTGCTTTACGTATCGAGTAAAACCTAACGTTACCGATACTTGCAAAGTCACGGTACGGCCTTACATTATGTTTCATTATTTTAGCAGAAAAAGATCCATTGTTTAAAGTAGAGAGAGCTCCCTTAGAGATAGCCAAAACGACCGAACCCGAGCAAGAGGCAAAAACCTCCAGGAAGTTCAAAAAAGTTTTTTCTTAGATGATAACAATTTTGCTAACAAGTTCATTAAATTAATACCTATCGTATTTTGATTCTGATCTACGGCTATTTATAAGCGTCTACATAAACGTTTTATAAGCCTTTATTGTATAAACTTATTCTAAATTATTAAATAAACACAGAAATAAAGAAATCTTATCTAAAATAAAAACTAATAATCTAAATAGAAAAGCTAAAAATACATTTAATAAAAATACTTACCTACAAAAAAAAACCTTATAAAAAGAATACCCCGTCGAGCAGGTCTGTCTGCGGCATGGACCCCCATGACGCTGGCGGCGTTCCCTCTTGGGATCGCAATGCTGATCCTTTGGGAAAAATAGGTGCCAGCTCTGGGGTCCCCAGAAGCGTGGATCAACTGAGACGACAGGGTCCTCATAAATTGCTTCATGTCGGCTGACCAGGGCCCTAAGGTCTCCACCGCAAGCGCCGCAAAAACATAGTTTAAATGGTTTTATAAAATTGTAACATACTACATAGATTATATATAACAATCTCCATATTACTTGTATGTCTACTTAGTTTAGGTTAGGTTGATTTCTCGATAACCTCGAATATTTTATTTATTTCTTTATTGTATTTTCTTGCCCATACTATAAATAAAGTTCAAATAAACAAGACCGTTAGGTGGAGATAAAGTACAGATAGTCTTAAACACTCCCTGTTATTTATCGTTTCTGCTTCGATGTTGCGAATTTATTGCCGCTATCGTGCACAATAAAACTTTCGCCACTATTTTCGCTACGGCGATTATAAGCATAACAGTATATGAAGATATATTTTTATGATTTATTCGGAGAAGTATAGGATGAACTTATTGTCGATTTTTTGTTCAGTAACAATGTGTGTTTACCCATCCATTCTTTGTTGTCTAATCTAATATACACAATTTTATTACCTAAAAGTTTTTTGACGTAAACTGCCATTTCCTTAATTACTTACCGTATAATCCAATGGCAAATAATACTTTTTGACTAAAATCGTAATGTATTTTAGTCAAAAAGTACTTGTTTACGTAAGTTAAGTAAGTGTTTTCTTAAAGTGCATTCAGACCAAACAAGCATTCGCTATTCTAACCCCCTACTGTACGAAATTCGATCGTTACACAAAACGTGATTCGTTGATTTCGTAGAGTGGGGGATAGAACAACGAATGCTCGTTTGGTCTGAATGCACCGTTAAAAGACAACTAAGGATTGTTCGGCTTAATTGGGGTACTTTAGGCAGGTTAAATGAGATAGGTTAACCAGCCAAATAGAAACCCATGAAAACTGTCACTAATCGATCTGACTTTAACCTACTTTATTTTATAGTGTCATGTTTTCAACCGTCAACGGTAGATTTTGTTTAAGTTTGTTTAAATACCTAAAAGTACAGACTGTAAGGGTGCGGCTCCACTGACGCAGAGCGGAGCGCAGCTGTGCAAAATTGACCAATTACTTTCTTCAAATTCAAAATTTGAAACACTGTGATGCGGTCTCATTGGCCAAGTTCCTACAGCTCCGCTCCGCTCCGCATCAGTGGAACCGCACCGTAATAGTTCGTATCAATATTCGATTACGACTTAAAAAAACCACTAAAAAATAATAAACAGGTAAATACTGAGATAATATTCGTGTCAATAAATCTGGTTCACCTATCTTTGTTAAAAAAATAACAGTTTTACATCATGTCAAGGTTACTTTGCCTACAATGAAAGTCAACATTGATCAATATTTAACTACCTAGTGGCACTAATTACAGTGGTTACTAACTTATAACTGGGTCAAACCGATTTATTATATAAATTACAATCCGCTTTCCTAAATTGGACTGTTAGTACTGAGCTAATAGACCGGTTTACCCCACCATTCCTATTTATTCCGCTTTACGGTACCAATATCTAATGAAAGCAAATTCACAGCGGCATAGAAAAGTTGCACATGCTAACACGCTCATCGGTGACTAGAATTGTCATACCTATGATATCGCTTCACGAGTGCCCCCACCCACTCGATTTGAAATCACCGTGTGTCTATTTTTGACAGTTGACTTAGTGACATCTGCCATTTTTCAAAACTTTAGTTTTCTTGTCAAATGTCATTGACACTCCGTTTTACGTTCGACTGCTTTGACATAACCTAAATAAGTTATAGGTAGTAGGAAAAATAAATAATAATAATAAATAAATATCTTGGGGACATCTTACACAGATCAACCTAGTCCCACGGTAAACTCAATTAAGGTTTGTGATGCGGGTACCAGGCGACGATATATATAATAGATACATACGTATAGATACTTAGATACATACACAGCCACGACCAAGGAACAAACATTTGTGATAAATAAATACACAAAGAATGCCCTCGCCGGGATTCGAACCCGGAACCTCCAGCTTCGTAGGCAGGGTCACTACCAACTAGGCTACAGAGGCTGACCGAAAAAAAACCAAATAAAAACCGATACCAAGAGCAACACTACTACATCCGCGCAAAAAGGAACGTAACAGGATAATTGTCTATGACCGACATTGTACAATTTGTGCATGTTGGTAAAAATCGTGTGAGAATCAAAAATACGGCATTTGGAAAACAGTGACATGAAATCACAGGTGATAATTTTAGTCACCAGTGATCTCAATATCATCGGTGAAATTCAATAATCGCACTCTTGCTTTGTTAATAATACGCAAGATTTTATGTATTTGCCGTATTGGTTTTTGTAACTTTAAATACAATCATACAAAACAATAACGTTCATGAACACACTATGAAAAATATGAAAATATGATATAAATCCCGTTTTTAAGTCCAGTTCTGGCAATAGCATCCATGAGAAAACCATATACAGGGTGCTCGCGAGCATTCCGAAAGATTTTAGCTATGCATACTAGACATCAAAATAAACAAAAAATATTATGAGACCTAATGTCAATTCCACCAAAAAAATTTTTTTTTCTTTTTTTAGTCTTTTTGAATACTTTTCAACATTTCCAATACTTTTTATCATAACAACAATTTGTTTAAATTATTTATTATTTCAATTGTTTTTTTTAGGTACCTACAGGTTATTTCGTCAAGTCTATCGTATTTTTTTAATGTCAGGCAAAAGGTGTGGTAATATTAGAACACATTGTGGTAGCATTGTAATCAAAAAGAAGTTAATTGATGAGTTACGGCGAAAAACTTATTTCGAAAACAGGTTGATTATCTCTGAAACCAAGCCGAATCCAGGAAATTTTACATAATATTAAAGACTCTAAAATATGGTCAGGAATCCAGCATTAAAATCTTTTGGTTTCCTCACGAGCACCCTGTTATGTAACCATATTATGTAAGTCATAAATTTGCATTAAGCACGCCGTGCATGACAAAGAACGAGTAACTCAATAACTATCACGCCAACCGATTTCGATATTTCTTTTAACCGACTTTAAAACAAACCCTGATGACGGTATCTTGGAGATTAGAAATTGGTTGAAGTCGGTTTTTTTTTTAATTTGGTGATTATTTGTGTCATAGAAACCCACTGAGCGTGTTGTCCATGGCCCTCCAGTAACACTGTAATGCAGTTACGGCGTCACGCAAACCATGTGGGTTAATTGTTACTTCAAAGCCTTCAATTAACTGAAACGGCCATTTTATGGGCGTTGTAAAAAGCCCCTTAGAATCTGGTAGTACTTTTGTTCATAATTTAAATGTTTTGCGGCGTAAAAGCCCATTTTACTATCTTACTTAAATGACCGAAAAGAAATGAAAGACAAAGTGGGGATGTCCTAAGGTTAATTTCGCTGCCACAATATTACAGGGTTCTATGATGTGCTTTTCTCAATTTCAATTTCGAGCATGGCACAATCATATCACCGTCCAGATTGAAAAACCTCGAAAATTTAACATAGAACCCTGTAATATATGGACAGAAATTAGAAACAGGGTGGCTGCCATGATCTCTTAAATGCGATTCAGATTAGGTTCAGTAGGTTCCTAGTCAACGCTTTGGGGACAGACCGTGCAAGACTTCTGGCATTGTCATATTCAGAGTCAGGGACATGGCGAGAGGCGTTGCCGTCGCCACATTTGGGGACATTACTGACGGTGACTCGTTGCGATTGTCCAATGCTCTTTGGTTGCGCTGCGATGAATGTCAACCACACATAATGCATTCGCGGTTCCATGGTGGGAGCTAATGGCCACCACGCTTTGAGTTGCCGTTGGTTGACAGGCATTTCTGTCATCACAATTGGGCACATCACTTGACCTTGACTCGTTGCAGGTGTCTAATCGTTTATCGTCGTTCTAACAAGTATGTAAGTGCGAAAGTGATGCGTAGCACGAAAAATGGATAGAACGGGACCATCATAAGCCACCAGCTTGTCGGTTTTTGACAGTTATTCTATGTATGAAACTGACACATTGCGATTTAAACTGTCCTAAACTGAATCGAGTGTTTCGCCATCTTGTTTGTCGGCCCCGGCGGCCGCCGGCGTTATTTGCTTCTCGCATTAGTAGATCGAGGTAGCCGCCCAGGAAGTAGTGATAGGTAAAGTAAGCCATTTTCAATCCGAAGGGAGCTGGTACCCCGGCTCATACCAATGGTTTCTTTGGAACTTAACGTACTCGGTTTTAAGTGGCCGAGTGGCGTTGGCATCAGTTGCGAAAGTTAAGCACGTGGGTTTGATCGTGGGTGAACTTGGTCTAAGTTCAATTAATTATTTGTGATTGAACGATAAGTGATAATGATAAGTTGACACAAATTCACTGATCACTGTAATCTGGAGCATCAATATATAAAAGTATAAAATATTTATTATCTATTATT
>JALPQI010017082.1:0-23019 GCA_025490895.1 Thaumatotibia leucotreta
CCATTCATGGCAAATGACAAAGTGGGACGTTTTACTAAAACGCTTATATTTCTTTTTCAAATCGGAATCTAGATCTTGTTTTGTGATGTCATAATATTTGAATTACGTCGGCCGGGCCATAACGCAACAACTATGTCGTTTAAGAAGTTTATTGATTTATTTACTGCCTATGAAATGTATATGGGCATACAATAATAGTATTTGTAGTACCTACCTACTCAAGAAAACACGACGATCAAGCAATATTTACGTGTGACGCCTCAATAAATGTCCAAGGGTTGAAAAGAAAAATCCACATCAACACCACTGCTAGTGTACATACGTATAAATTGAAAAACCGGCCCAGAGAAAGCCGGGATTGCCGCGTCATGCTCAGTGCAGGGTTCCGTAGTTATTCAAAAACATCTGAGCCGACGACCGCGTTCGAAACAGTTTTGTTTTAAAGTAGGTACCTATCTATTCTACTCGTACATGCGAATATTCATGATTATTTTCATATTTTTCGGAGCGAAGGATCAAAAGCTAGAGGGGGGGGCACACTTTGTAATTGTGTGATTCATATATATGTATATGTAGGTATACGAAATTGCAAATTGTTTGTACAAATGTACAGTCTACTAACGGACACTGAGCTATGCAGCGGCTATACAGGCAGACAGATGGACAGGGCAAAACTATAAGGATTCCCTAAAAAGTCTGTAGAACTTGAATATGAGACGTAATAATGCGGTCACCGCCCCAGCTCAGCTAATTCATAATTCCCGCCTAAACCGAGCTTTCAGCAAGTTCTGAGCAGCAAACTCCTCAAGTTCGCAAAACTTCCTCTTTCCACTCATACCTAAACTGTATAAACACATTTCCTATTAAACTTATGACTCATTCAGTTGTAAAACAAATTAATGGGGTAATTTATAAAAATTAAGCCGAATAACAAGTTGCAAAAACATTTCGAAATTTGTTAATGTTCGGCCATTTCGTTTGACATTGACGCTATGTACCTAGTCAATGTCATGTGAAAGTGACCGACGACTGAGATAAATGTGAAATAATAGGATAACTACTGATACCTCTGAAAGAAGTGGTGTCCGTAATGCCAAGTTAGAGGTTACTTTATAAAATTACCTACGAGTAACTGGGTCAAAATTTTTTTCGTTGTTTTATTTTGTGTCGCTAAAGAACATGACGGAGTAGTGATTTTTGTGAGATGATGTTTATTTTTCAATTTCTCATGTGTGGATTACAATGTAGCGTGAAAAAGAAATAGAATTGCACCGGATTTTTTTTATATTCTGAGTCGAAACAGCAACTTAAAGCGTGACAGAGTCGTATGAAATAAGACAAGGAAAATAATTTCGACCCAACTATGTTATCATTCGACGTACAGCTACGCCACTTCGCAATAATACCTAGTGTACAAAAAGGAATGTAAGTAGGTAAGAAAGCAGCTTTTGTAAACTTTAGGATTACTATAGTGTGTATTATGTGTCAGTATGAGTGTACTAGGTACAATAACTTTTTTCTTTGTACCTACTGGCCGTGTGGTAACGGCAGTAAGAATACATTTCTCACCATCGTAACTCTTCTCGTGAGTTAGGATGGTCGAAGTTTCACTGACCATTTATTTAAGAATTGAAGATTGATAACGAGCAGCAGGGGATACCCCCATTTGCCAGAATTTCATTTGCCATAATTTTATTTGCCACCCTATTCAACACACATAATATTGTTTCTCATAACATCTTATGCCATACTTATTGTTTACTATATTAATCATTTGCCAGAAACTTTGTTTCCCATAAAGTCAATTTTCATAATGTCATTTGTCAGAATCATCGAAATCCGTAATTATCACATGCCACAACATCGTTTGTCATCCAAATTAGCTACCAGAAAAGACAATTTCCATAATGTTTTTTGTCAGAATCATCGGAATCCGTAAATATTACATGCCATAACATAACTTGTCATCCAAATAACCCTCCACAATGTGAAACTGCTATTAAAAAGTAGGTTAGGTTAGTATTCTGCGTGCCTGTGGTGTCGCATAACGTCATCGTAATTTTTTTGGCCGAGAATATTTGTCATAATGTTAAATGGCATCCTACTCGTTTAGCTTACTTAATTTTGTGCATACACAGTGCTAGGTTAATGGTTTTAAAATATGTTCAAGTAATAAACCAGGGCAAAACGAACTTGGATTGGTTAGGTTTCTAGGGTAGGGCGGAGTTAAAAGCGTTGACTAAAAAATACTTACGTACGTACGTAGCTTACGCATCCTCATTTTTGTAAAACCAAAAAAGGGGGGGACGGGGGGGCGAAGCCCCCCACAAGGGGGGCTCGGGGGGCGAAGCCCCCCGCATTAAAAAAGAACATTGTAGTTCCCCCACCCTAACCTGGATAGGTTCGTTAGGTACCTTTTATCCCTTAGAGCAGAAATAGAAGCCCCGCGCAGCGGGGCTTCGTCGACCGGTTCCCAGAAGCCTGTTTTTTCAAACGCTTGTAGCTTTTAATAGTACAGCTAGTACTTATTTGAAAAAACTGATAATTACTGATGGCGTTTGAATATTCCATTAAATAATATTATTGCACTTAATAATACATATGGCCAACAATTAATATGGCAACAATTGCTTCTGGCATTTGAATATTCTATTAAACCATAGTATTGCACTTAATAATATGGTAAAGAAATAGGATGGCATTGTATGATTATGGAAGGTAATATTCGGGTAAACAAGCAGTATGTCATACAATTTTTATGGTAAACAAATCATTCGGGCAAATGAAATTCGGGCAAGTTACATTCGGGCATATGAATATTATGTTAAATAACTGTCGGGCAAACAATAGACAACCCGAGCAGCAGTATTACGTATCATCGTGGACACACTATTGTGATCGCCGACCCTCTTGCCCAGCGTAACGATTATTTGCATACGTATAGGTAATGGCGAGCCTTTGTTCACGTTCAGCAGTGGACTGATATAGGCTGATGATGGTGTACCTACTTAGCCGGATACTAATTCATTATTTTTACAAAAAACTCTTACATGATAAAAAAATATTTAGCTGTTGAACTTCTTACTGACAATCGGGATTTAATCCGCGACAAAGTTTTAAATGCATTATTAATATCAAAGTAAACAAGAAAAGCTCCGGTAATTCCTTCCGGCTCTAGGCTGCTGAAAATAAATTGCTGTCTCTTTCAAAACTTCCTGAGCACTTTGCTTCTTATAATTAATGGTCCTACTTTGCTACAGGATCGATTCCGTATGCAGGAGCGTGGCTATTTATTTTGTGTCAAGCAATCGGAGTAGGGGCACAAAATTAGTAATATCATTTGATAAGAACAGGGCCCGGAAACCGGTATTTTCTCCATACAAAATAATAGTTATTTTTTTGTCTTCGGTATATTAATTCTAAATTAATGGAGTAATTTAAAAATTCGGTGTTCTTAATAATAAACAATATTCAGTAGTACATTAAAGAGTATAAAACATTTAAAAATATTGCACTATTTCGAGGATTTAAAAAAATACCGCACTGAAAAAAATGCTAAGTTGGATTTATCAGATCTTTCGTAATTCTAACCGGAAATTAAGGTTGATTGGGTCCTATCACAAATATTTTTTTGATTTTACCAAACTTTTTATGTTGGCATTTTACTAAATTAATTTGGTTGATTACACCAGTTTTTTGTTGATTTCACCAGTTGTTTGGTATAATGTACAATGTTCTTTGTTGATTTAACCAGAACTCTGGTATCGACTTCAACCTTTTTAGTTTTGTAAATTTGATAGCAAGGATTTGTTAGATATATCAAAGTTTCCTCGTAATATAGCCAACCTAAGTAAGTCACTTTGGTAAATATTTTTTTCAGTGCGGTGTTGGTCCCTGTCAACTTGTAATCTCTGTTTCATCATTCATCATCATCATCATCAGCCTATGATAGTCCACTGCTGGACGTAGGCCTCTCCTATTAACTATGCGTATAAACGCATTAGGAGGAAAATACCCATAATCGTCACGCTGGGCAAGCGGATTGGCGATCGCAGTAATGTGTCCACTATGATGACGCTGCTGCCCATCCTCAATCTCGACTCTGACAACACCGGCAGGAAGAGTTTGGTTGGCGACAAATGTATTCTTATTGCCGTCACCACATGGCTTTCTTATTGCTGGCACCACACGGCTTCTAGAAAGTAGAATCCTAGTAGTAGAAGTAGAATCCTAGTAGTAGAAGTAGGATCCTCACCTAATCCTTTTTCAGATCTTCAGGATTATCAACTTCTAGCGACGTGCGTATACCTGTACACATCGACCAGCCAGCGTACAGAATGTGATTCTAAGACTGGGATCTAGGGACGGAGCTATATTAAGGAATAAGATAGCGATATTCACGTCTCATTCCTTAGTATAGCTCCGTCCCTACAACTTACGTAAGAACTCACAGGTGTAATCCATGCCAATGAATTATATTAGGAGTTTATTAGCCCAAGCTTAAGCAAGGAAACAATAAAACCCTAGTGGTACTTATTTTCAGAGCTTTGCTTTGAATTTCGATACATATGGATAGGACTGTTAACCATACGTGGGTCACAAATTCCACATAATTACAAACATGTTCTGGACTACGTGATCCACATACATATAAATTGTGAGTTGTAATGGTTACCTACTTTACCTAGGTACGAAAATATTTATTACATTTTGTTATATTTGCTAAATTAACTTATTTATTTAGCCCCCTGTCCCACATCATCACCAGCCTATGATAGTCCACTGCAGGACGTGGGCCTCTCCTATTAACTATGCGTAGAGACGCATTAGGAGGTAAATGCCCATAATCGCCACGCTGGGCACGCGGATTGGCGATCGCAGTAGGTATAATGTGTCAACTATGATGACCCTACTGCCCATCATCAATCTTTTATCAAATAATGGTCAGTGATACTTCAATCCCTTGGTCGACTCTTACGACACCCGCAGGAGAAGTTGGGGTGGTGACAAATGTATTCTTACTACCGTCACCACACGGCCTACAAATCCACAGATAAGCCTGCCCCACAAGTGCTGTACAAAGTTCTTTTCTTTCTTCCACGCATCTCTGTCTATTGTTACATTGTACTAGGTCAATCTTTTCTGAACGAACAGATGAATAGATTATACTTTTTCTAAAACTTTGTGTCTCCGAAGTAAACTGTTTACAAATTACAAGTAATATTATGAAGGATAAGCGTGTTTCTTTGTTATAAAATACAATTTAGTTTGCAAAGTCTGTAATAGCTAACAAATTGGATACGAAGTTGGACGAAAAAGCAATTTTCTGTTCAGAGACAAAAGATATATTAATTTGTTTCTTTAACATTAAAATATCCTTCTTCTATAAAGCTTTTATAACATTAAAAGTAATAAAATAACCATCTAGCGATTGAATAGAGTATCTACAATCATACTTACCTCTATGGTGCCTTACGATGGTTTCGTTTTTATCGTTTATCGTACTAAACGTCACTTTCGCACTTGCACACTTCTCAGAATGAAGCGGCTACGCCGACAAACGATAATGGCAATGTCACTTTTAGGGATACCCAATTAGCTAAATATTAAGAAACCTTAATTGCAGTCAAGTTCGTGATGACAATAAAGTACGACATTTTTTGGATTTGTACTTTATTAACACCAAACCGAGTTATTATTAAAATTTTGGGCTTAATAAAATTGTCGTAACAAACCTGACTGAACAACCTACTGGTATATATTTTCTGGCTAATCATAAAACCGACTTTCGTTTTGAATTTATTTCTTGGATATTCCGTACGGTATTTTAATTTCATGACTTTTGACTTTGAATTAGTCGTAGAACGTAAAATCAGAACTTGTTGAATCGAATGCTCATTTATGAACTAAAAGCTTACATCTATTTGCTAGTATGAAATGTATTAGATCATTGAGTACCCCATATTTTTTATGTACCTACTAGCTAATTCGAAAATGGACTACACCATGACGTCAGAACAAAATGATGCCCCAAATTCAATAGTGGTCACGAAACGAGAGTGAGTTGTCACGTTCGTCGTACGTGCTAACCAATTTTGTGGTACACTTGTGTAGGTTCTTGTCACATTTGCAATAAAGTCCATAATTGTGTGATAGATGTCGTACAGACGTGGCCGTAAGTACGTGCTTAGCAGGAGTAAATCTAGTTATCGACTAGAAGGAACTCTGTGGCACAGTGTAGCTGAGTGAGCAGTATTTTGTCGTTACTTACCGCCCTGTCACTCGACTAGGCTGGTACCTACTTTCAGGGATATTCGCTGAATTAGAAATTATAGAAGCAAGACACTAAAGGTCAGGGGCTACCATAATTTCTCAAATGCGTTTCAGTTTAGGTTCAGCTAGTCAGTTGATTCCAGCTATTCTATGGAACTGACAGATATAGATATAGATACTTAATAATGTTGTAAACTTATAAAATAATAATTATTTTTGTTTAATATTATGATCCTTTATTTATTTGTCTTTTATAAAAATGTCTATAATAATCTTTTTTTTTTATGTAATACATTCTTTAATGCATGTTATTTTAATAAGATGTATTATTATACTGTTTTGAAAAAATAAGTCCACCTGAGTTTCTTACTGGTTCTTCTCAGGAACGGCGTAGGGTTTGAACCAGTAGTAGATTTTTTTTCTCTCTCTTGATAATGTCAGACGATTCGAAAGTGCTTATTAATAAGCTTACTTGAATAAAGAATAGTTTGACTTTGATTTTGACTTTGACACATTGCGATTCGGATTAGATCCTGAACTGAATCGAATTAGTAGATCGTGGTAGCACCCCTGGCCACGACATTGGTCTAAACAGCCGTACACCTGTAAGTTCTTACGTAAGTTATAGGAACGGAGCTATACTAAGGAATGAGAGGTGAATATCACTATCTCATACCTTAGTATAGCCCCGTCCCTATAACTTACGTAAGAACTTACAGGTGTATGGCCGGCCTATGCCGCGGCCACGACATTGGTCTAAAACCATACGTGCGAGAGGGAGTTCCGATATCGGCATCTCTCCCCAACTTATCTAATAGATTCGCTCGCCGCCGGTCGCCTTAAAGACCCGGCCACGACATTGGTCTAAAACCATACGTGCGAGAGGGAGTTCCGATATCGGCATCTCTCCCCAACTTATCTAATAGATTCGCTCGCCGCCGGTCGCCTTAAAGACCCGGCCACGACATTGGTCTAAGGCGACCAGCGGCGAGCGAATCCATGAGTTTAAGCGGGATGCCGATATGGGTACTCCCTCTCGCACGTATGGTTTTCCGCTAAGCCGGTCGCCTTAGACCAATGTCGTGGCCGCGAAGGGACGAGGCTATGCTAAGGATTAAGATAGTGATATTCACCTCCCATTCCTTAGTATAGCTCCGTCCCAATAGCTTACGTAAGAAAGTTTTCCGCTGTGCAGGTCGCCTTAGACCAATGTCGTGGCCAGGCCATAAGCGTCACTTACACGATCTCGGGTTAACCTATTAACATTGGGGTTAACAGGTTAAGTCTATACATGTTGACATTTCTAAGAGTTTGAGCTAGTGTTAGAAGGCTAACCTGAAATTGTGCACGTGAAGCTAGAGGTACCATTTTGAGAAAAATATAGAACACACATAATATAATATTATAGATCATGTATGTCGCAAATCTAGTAAATATTATGTAGATAAGCCGCAGGCACACACACACATCGTTCTTATCAATCATAAGTATTCAAACAATGATTCATGGATAGTATTTAAATTTGGCAACATTGAATTGGTCCTGTATTGCACATTTCATTTGTTATGTTGCTTAGTTTGATGTTAAAATTCTTTGTCAGGTATTATTTTCGCTGTGTTCGCTACATGTTCCTGCGCGAGCCAATTAAGCACATAATTGTATTATTTTGTGAAAGCTTTTGGAACAGCTTTAATAATCTGTGATTAAAATTGTACCCAACAGAGGCATCGACATGATAATGTTATGTTCGCATGTGAAATTGTAAAGCCATAATCCTCGAATAAAATGGATAGGTGCCTACAATAATTACCTATCAAAATATTTACTGTTATCCTGCATCTATTCTGTAGTGTGGCCGTGTTGGCCGTGTGGTGACGGTAGTAAGAATACATTTGTCACCACCCCAACTCTTCCTGCGGGTGTCGTAAGAGTTGACTAAGGGATCGAAGTGTCACTGACCATTTATTTGATAATTGATGACGGGCAGCAGCGTCATCATAGGAGACACACTACTGCTATCGCCAATCCGGGGCGATTATGGACATTTACCTCCTAATGCGTCTATACGCATAGTTAATAGGAGAGGCCTACGTCCAGCGGTGAACTATCATAGGCTGATGATGATGAAAACGATGATTCTGTAGTGATTCTGAACCATACCCTCCTTCATTTTAGAATTACAACTAACTTCAGACACAAACATAATGCAGTATTTCAAACTTCAAACTGTTTTATTTGCATGAACATACGTACACATGACAGATCTTTGAGGTAAAAAGTTTCAGTGGATTCGGCCTAAGGTATGCGAAAATTAAACAGAATGGTATTTAGCAAAACGGATTATCTCACGTAATTTACTTCGAAGGTACTACTGTCCAGGATCCTCATAATGGGTCGACACATGTCGAGGCATCGCCGACTTCAATTACGTGTGTAAACAGTTTCGCTAAAAATGTATATCCCCTCCGTCATCTCAGAGAGTCACACTATCTAAATAACTTGTGTTCTAGGAATCCCCTCGGTTTAGAGTGAACCATTTCAACTGATCTCACCAAAGCGCAAACTTGTAGAAGTATTCCTTGTAGTAGGTACAAACTATCATGGCCCGGTCTGGATGGGTCCTGGATTTTCCTCAGGCAACCAACCCACCGGTTGTCTGATCACTTTAACGTCTCCAGTATAAAGCCCTAAGTCAGGGTAAAAATAAAGAGGAATACCCTTTTCTCCGGCTTCTTCCTGGATGTTTGTTACCAATCCATAAATATGTTCAGAATACTTACCCATCTACCTTAAATTGAATGTCAATAATATTAATATCAACAGCCACGGCTCGACGTAGGCCTCTCCGTGGACGCATTAGGAGGTAAATACCCATAATCGCCGTTCTGGGCAGGCGGATTGGTGATCGCAGTAATGTGGCCACTGTGATGACGCTGCTTCCCATCATCAGTCGTCTATCAATTAATCACCAGTGATATTTCAATCCCTTAAAGTAAGGGCAGATATGGGGTGGTGACAATGCATAATTTCTGGCGTCACCACACGGCCAAATTGTATGTGGAACAATAAAAAAGCAAAGCTTTAGTCAAATCATTTTATTTTGTCTTTTATCGTCTTGTTTTAATAATTACGTGAAGACCACGATTTTATAATATTTTCTTAATTTGGCATTTTATGTTACACTTAGTTCCTTATATTAATGTTACACCACTGAGTCACATATAACATAGGTACATTAAACTATAGAAAAAATGTATAATAAATACCAAAATGTAGACAGGACGATTTATGTGTCTTCATTACTATGTACAATGGTTTTTATATCGCACATTCGTGTTTAGTTTAATTTTAGCTTACCGGGTTGCCTTTTCAGTTTTATGCATTTCTTTTCTATTACAATTGTCTTTCCTACCTTATATTGATGTTATTTCATTGCGTGTAAAAAAATCTGAATATACCTGGACAAGATTTAAGAATATCTACGTATAATACCTGTGCAACTCATATTATGATAACTTATAGAATAATTTATAGAATATGCGTACTAAGTAATGTATTTGATATTTAAGACTAAGATAGTATACTTACATGAGTACATAGGACAGATAAAACAGAAAAATAAAATTAGTCAGTCTTTATGCATAAACATCATTAGAGGATAACGTCAACAAACAACAATAAAAAATTGCGTGGCAATTTCATGATAACTGCAATAAAACACATTTTAGGTTCATGAACATTAAAAAATTACAATATTTATAATTGAGGAATGTTTCCAACTACAAAATAACAATTTTTTAAACAACGTGATAGAAGACTCATAATTCTCATAAATATATTTCTTTATTATATACTATCTATCTAATTGGTGTTTTGAGAACATATTGCTTACATAATAGGAGAATGCATTTTCACTAACAAAAATATAATCTTTGCACTTTATTTAGGATTTTACCTACTGACATTTGTTCGAACTATTTTAGTGCATATGATCATGTACGCTATGTTCTCTGTTTAGAATTTGAGCTTCCCATAAAATGTTACAAGTGTATAATATTTAAAATATCTACATAGGGTACACTTTTATGATACAATAGGATCTATATAAACTCTGTCTAAGTGCCTAATTTTTAGAAATAGAACACACATTAATCGAATACACCATAAACATCCATATGTTTTAATTATTATTTACTTTGCGATCTAAATTAGATACTTATCCTTAAGTTATTAAAATAAAATAAGTCATTCTGAGATAGCGAAACTCTATAAAAATCTGATATACACTCAGGACAATTAATATTCAATGATTTTATTGTTAATTCCAAGTACCTTTACAAATATTTAGCCAATTTGTCCCTTATTAATTTCACCATTGCCTGGGAACTACGATTTCTTTCACATTATTGAGGCTGCAAGTTTATGGTCAAAAATTGTCTTAGCCTACTCCACGTTATAATTTACCACTTATAATGTAAACTGGAGATCGCTACACATATATTTCACTAATTTACTAGCTATATACACATAATTCGTTGACGTTTCACGTATATATACATAGATATTTGGACACGGACGATAATGCGTGCAACGCAGATATGTGTGGCGGCCGCGGCGTGGGCAATGGCGCGCGAGGATGCTTGCAGGTCGGGCATATTGGCCGGTGACGCAGCGTGGCGCAGGATTGCCGAGTCGGAGGCCGCAGCCGCTTAGATCGCGGGCAGCAAAGGGCTCGGGGAGCGCGGGGGCCGACGCACGCCGCTCCACGGCTCCCCCATCATATCCTCGTCTCCCTGCACACGCGCACTCGACATACTCTCAGCGTCACACTCCTCAACTTCCCAACTCTGAGATCGAGATTTTGAGTTCATTTAACTTAGAGTAGGGTAGCTATGGGATGTCTAATAGGATCGCCACTATCACAGAAGAGTTGAAGCACAAAGTCAGATCAATCCGAGAGTTTTCACTCTAGAAACTGCTTGATGGTTAAGACCAGGGCCCGTAATTTTCATGCCGATGACATCAATTTGACGTCACGCTCCATTTAGGGTGATCCGAAATAGTTTTATTGTTCTTTATTAATCATTAGTCGTCAATCATTTTAATCATGTACAAATATCTTCAAAAGTAGTATATTTACTCGTCAAATAAATAATTCCTACTTGATACGTGCTGTACGTTAAAGAGGAATTCTGTTTTCTACGAAATTATTGTAATGTGTGTAAAAAACAAATCAAATAGTTTTATTTATGTTTCACGTATCAAGTAGGTGTTATTTATTTCACGTGCAAATATACTACTTTTGAAGTTATTTGTACATGATTAAAATGATTGACGACTAATGATTAATAATAAATAATAAAACTATTTCGGATCACCCTAAATGGAGCGTGACGTCAAATTGATGTCATCGGCGTGAAAATTACGGGTCCTGGTTAAGACAATCATTCGTTTGGGCAGCAGTCACTTAGATTGAGTAAACTGTCTGAAGATCCATGCAGATTTTTAAGATATCATTTACATAGATTAAAATAGTTATTGGTCCAGTAAGCTTCTTTAACGGGTAATAATAAAATTAATACAGTTATGAAATTGGGGTATTGACAATAACGACATATTACGAACTGTTCTGATTGCCAATGTAGGTAGCCACATTTTATATTTACTCCTTCCATAATACATCATCATGGTTAATAACAAAAGTAAAGATGTAAAGTTGTTGGCAGCCAAGATCTGTTCAGCTAAGGCAGTTATTATACACAAGGATTTAGTTTTTATCCCGTAGAAAGTAGCTTAAGAGACCAAAAACACCGCGAATCTTCCGTGTCTAACTCGCGAGGGAACTACGAACAGAATCCCACCGATAGTGTGCGATATTATGCTACATAACATAAAAGTCAGTCACAAGAATAGCCAAATTCACATAGATTTGTAATAGAGTCCCAAACATTTATTCAAAAATATTTCATTGCTCAAGAGCTTAGAAAAACATGATTTACGAATAGATAAAGTTTTGAGACATTTTCTTTTACAAGAGTACAATTTATTTACTTACTCCAGATAGTTCAGACAATATCATCATAAGATCGACAACAGTTAATATTCAAAGAGGAAAGAGGCCAGCGTGACGAATTAAGAGACTTGACAATATTATCTTTATACAATTGGAATAGTCTGACATTGAAAGTGTGAATTTAATTGTAAGATTCGTTATTCAAGCGAAAATTTCGACGTTATTAGGCTAAAATTACTCTCCAGATCTCCCCTGACAACTGGCCATAACCATTGATTCTTAAGGATGATTGCCAAAAAAGTTGTCAATATTGTACTGAAAGACTTGTGACTTTCTATGCAGCATAATCGAGCACTCAATGGGATTCCGTCTAAGGGTTCGTGCGGGGCAGTGCGAGTGAGTAAACCACGTATTACGGTGTCAACACTTACATATAAGAAGTAATTACCATCATCGTGTGTGGCGCGGGGACCAGGTGCGCGGGCGCAGGCGGGGCGGGAGGCGCGGGCGGCGGAGGAGCTGGCGGCGGTTCTGGTGATGCTGCCGCGGGGGAGAAGGACGCTGGTGCTAGAGGCGATTGAGCTGTAAAGGACACCGTTAGTCAGTTTTTAACCCTTTATAAGGCACCGGTCTCAATAACGACCACCCTATAACACTCTTTTTGTATTTTTTCTTTGGCGTTGAGGCTTTAATCCAAGATTTTTTTTAGGTGGTCCGTTAAAGTGAAGAATATAATTATTTCTAGTTACGTGATCACTGCTGATCAAGTATGGAGTAAATACTATTATTTATTGATAATGTAGACTACATCATGACGACTGTAAGAATACATTTGTGGCCAATTCTCCATGTGAGGGTCGAGCGATTGAAGTGACATTGACAATTCAATTATTGAAGATTGATGATTAGCCAACCCGTTTGCCCAACTTGGCCATTATGGGCATGCACCTAATGCGTCTATACATATGAATACGTAGGTAATAGGAGGGGTTAATTTCCAGCAGTGGACTGAAACAGGATGACTGATGTGATTGGCGGAGTGTGGAGAACAAAGTAGTTACGAACAAGAGAACTGGTTTATACTGATATATCCTGGGCGATTATCTTGGCAACAGCCAAAACGATCACCCAGGATAGAGATGCGCGGAAGAATCTTGTGAATGCTCTCCTTCGGCACCTAAGGGTTGCCCTAGTATCAACAACGAAAACAACAAATATTGAAAGACATGATATTGTCACTGCTACATTGTCAAGTTCATGTAATTAGGCTGACGTAAATAAATCTGGTCAGAGACAGACTGATGCCAAAATATCACATGATCCTGAACATAGCTGGTATATTTTGGTCTCATCAACAAGACAAGTTCATCTGATTAGACTAACATTAAAAAGATTTCGTGACCGAAGGGGTTACTACGACCTAATGCAATTTAATTTAGAACCTGATCTAAATGGTGATGTGTCAACTGCCATGGAATAATTGTCAAAAGCTGACAAGCGGAATCTAAACTGAATCGCATTTAAGAGATCATCGTAGCTCCCCAGTAGACAAGACAGACAGACGCCGAAATAACACATAAGGACTCATCAACAAGCTCATCAGATTAGACTGCCATTAAAAATAATTCGTGACCTGAGGGGTTACTAATTCGATTCAGTTTAGGGCCTAATCTGAATCGTGACGTGACAACTGTCACAAAATAATAGTTAAAAGCCGACAAGCGGAACTTAACCTGAATCGCATTTAAGAGATCATGGTAGCCCTCAGACACAGATAGATACGATAGGGATGATGACTGTAGTTAAAATAAATTAATAAACATTATGCACGACATAATACGAGTACACGAAGAAATTATTAGGTACTAAGATGTAGATTGCAGTAAGTTTTGTACAGAACTTCTATTTAATAAATTGAAAAGAACTCAAAAAGTAGGTCACTTGGCAGTACTCAAACGTGACGTCACTTTTGAGTATTTCATATAAAATTCCATAGTGGTGATCGTTTTGACAGTTCGAAAAAGATGCTGATTTGACTTGCCAGTCATCATGCCCCTGCCTATTGTCATATAAAGGAATATTGGTGGTATTTTCAGTCTCACCAGCGGCAGTGAGCGCCAGCACGAACTGGCTCCAATGCACGCAGCACCCGCAGCAGAGCTGCAGCGCCGCCCGCCGCAGCGCGCGGTGCAGCGCCATGAAGAGCAGCGGGTTCACGGCCGCGTGCATGTATGAGATGTGCAGCGAGATTTGGAAATACATCTGTGGAATTTGACACTCTGTTAGCTAAGACCTGAGTGGTGAGTGTCGAGTGGCGCGTCCGGCGAGGCTGGCAGCGGCGCGTCGAGTATGCAAAGGATTTCGAAAGCGTGTACTTAGACCGCAGGCCCGGCTGGACGCCCAGCTCCAGTGTCTACTCAGACTTAGGGTTTGTTCGGAAAGTAAAGGCATGTGTGATGGGATATAGCTTGCTTTCAGACGTCTTCACTTCACTGTACTCTAGTTTTTAGTTGTTTGGGGATTTGATGGTCTAGTTTGTTGAGATGTAACTGAGGGATTTTTTTTTCATATAAGTAGATTACATATACAATTTGCCGAGGAAATGCATTCGTAATTGATAATGAGTTCGTAGTAATTATTAATTGAACACATGAGATTTTTCAGGTAAAAAAAGAATCATCGTTTAACTACACACAGACAATCAAATTATCACAGTAAAATGAATTTTGTAGTTCTACTGGTACTGGATCAGATGATTGGTTAATTTCATTAAAAGTTTAATTCAAAATTATAAATTAGACGACAATGTGCCATCTCAGAGGCTACCTACATTTTGTCATCTGTAAGTTTATAAATTGAATAAAGGATGAGAAACGATAATATTTATATTGGAGGTAGTTTCTAAGAAATAAGTAAATAAAACGTTTTGGAGATTACCTCATAAGCTATATGCGATGTAAGAGCCGGGTGGTGCAGCAGCGTCACAATGAACAGCGGGCCCCAGAACAGCACATACGCCGCCGTAATCACGAGGAACATGCGCACGCGACGCACCCCCTCCCGTTCCACCCGCGCGAGGTACCCTCGCAGGCGACGGCCCCCGCCCAGAGGCAGGTTTGAACT
Organism: Thaumatotibia leucotreta; assembly: GCA_025490895.1. Taxonomy (NCBI): domain Eukaryota; kingdom Metazoa; phylum Arthropoda; class Insecta; order Lepidoptera; family Tortricidae; genus Thaumatotibia; species Thaumatotibia leucotreta. Next base: position 15,410 of record JALPQI010017082.1, read on the forward strand.
TGGCATACGGCATTGTTGCCCGTCTGCTAAAGCTCCATCTACAGTCTATAAGAAATTAGTGTTTAAGAAACGTGTAAAGTAAGAAGCATACTTTAGAGTTTTTTTAAGCATAAATCTACTCAGGGATTTAGTTATTTCAAGCAAAAGAGAGCGTGTTGAGGAGAACATTTAAAATTATTAAATTATTTTAGATTCATTAAGAGGGTTTTAGAAAAGCAGACAGGTACTATTTAGATTTTTTAGTTAAGGATTCATTTTAGTTTCGTAATTAGGGTTTCAATTAAGTGATTAATCGTCTAGCCGTTTGCGTTTTCAATTAACAAATTATACCCAAAACACGTCACTTTTTTCTTTTTTAATTTTAAAATTTACCAAATAGAGATTTTTCTATCCATTATCAGTATGAAATACATTTTTCATGATTACATTTGCTTTTAAGCTCTAGTAGAAATAACAATTAGTAAGCAATTACAAGTCTTGAACATAAATATTTATTACGAGTGAGTACTTGTACCTATCATGCTCACAGTTCAACTTTTTTCGGGTATTTTGTGATTGAGAACGTCAGTTGGCTAGACGTAAAAATACATGTAAGGATAGACAATATATCTACAGTGCAATCTACATCTACGGTTGCAACTATCGGTTGAAGTGGTTGGAGCGACATGCGACAGAGTTTCCGTGAATTCTTCAAGACTTTATGAGAACTGAGAAAGACAAATCAAATCAACTTTACGTAGGTATTTAGCTATAATGTGAATTTTTCAATTTAGTATTCAATTGTAGGGTGTTCGACACATGGACTGAGAAATCTACCAAGGTGTCAAGGTCAAGTCATTTGTTATTCTTGGATTATTTGTTATCAATGATTTGGTTTATAATCAAAAGATATCAAATTTCATTCTACCGGAGTCCTAAAAATGTTGATAGTGCATAGTGTGCCCTGTTGGGCGTCAAATTTTATAAATATTTTAGAAACATTGCACTCACATAAACTTGCTTCTAAATCGTAGTCCTTACAAATTCAATTTTTGAGCATATTTAATATTTAAGGAGCAATACGAGCTAGAAGCGTTCCTCCATGGTTATCTTACTAAGTTCTCATGAAAGTCTTGCTATGACGGAGCATGCTAGTACTTACCCTCGGTCCGACGCTATTAGGCAGTGAGTCCATACGCCTGTTGTCTCCAGCCATGCTGACAAGCGTGGTCACTAGACCAGCTACTCGCACTGCCTCTACGTTAGCCTGCATGCGATAACATTTACATTATCCCCCCTGAAGAGATCCGGTAGAATTGCATGCTCGTCTGTTTTTTGTTTTAAATGTTGTAGCTCTGACAATGATTATGATTAGATGCTTTTGAAACTGGTATATGCAGAAATTGCCTGATGAAATCTAAATACAATACCATTAGATCTATTTACAAATCAAACTGAAGAATCTGTAAGATAATTTAATTTACCTAAACTGCTTTCAGAAACCTGAACCTGTTCGGAAAATTACAATGTAAAAGATGCTCGCTATTATATTTTCAAATAAAATACGAAACTAATATACCCCTTAATCCGTATTCCGCACTACTCCTAAATCTTGACTAGGCAAATTCCTCGTTTTCTCCCTCTTTCGCATCCATTTAGTAGATGTAAGCTGACTTATGAGAATTTAAATCTTATTTGTGGCTCTAGGCATATTGGCAAAGTACCAAAATCTTCCAACTTCAGCGTTGTTGTTTGTTGACTGCGATCACATGATGGAGGAGGCAAGTTTAGTTACGAAACGATTTAAATCATGTTGATATCTATCTCTAATGGTGGAGGTATCTATAGAGAGGAGTCGTGATCTTACTTTGATCAGATTAGCCTTAAACAACATTTTGTTACTATAGTAGCATTAAGTATAAAAGCATCAGGTCAAGAATTTCCTTCTCACATCATTAAATAATCATGTAAATATAGTTGAAGATTTGCGTCGCCCTAGAAGGCAGTGACTAGTGACTCAGCCTACGAAGCTATAAGTCCCGGGTTTAAAACCTTTTGAGGGTATTTAATATTTTTTTGAGATTACCATAAATATTCGTCCCTTACTCCTGGTCGATTTCTATCTATTGCTTGTCGCTTAGTATCGACAGCATAAATTTCAACTGATTTGGTCAATAAGTGTAAAATTTTCTCATAATAGCCACCTATTTAGTTTAGTTGAAAACTTAAAATACAATCCATATAAAATAGATTATGATTACCACCATTTTTCGTGTCACTGAAACAAAAAACTATCACTAAGTCATTAAAAGCTGTGAATGACGTTATGATCAACAAGTGATATGGTCAAATGCTCATGGAGAAGTCTACATCGACAATGATGATGACCATGGTGACGCAAATTAAACATACTAAGCGACTATCCTGCTAACACAGTAGCCTTCTCCACGCCATTGTGTCCGTCGATCAAGTATTTTTAAACCTACATAAAATTTCATCAAACCTTTGTGAGGTCTCTGTGTAGTTTCTTGAGGTGGAACAGTGTCAGGCCTACGCATACGGCGTTGACGCCGATCCAGAGCGCGTTGAGGACGTAATGTCTGAAGGGTCCTCGGACCAGAGGGCAGGATGGTGAGGGTCCGTAAGACCCGTAGTGGCCGGCGCTGGCTGCTAGTGCGCCTGATAGGAACGTCGGTCCGAGGTTGATTGTGATGGACGCGAACCAGATCATGAATGTGCCGAAGAGAACACACTAGAACAAGAGACAATATTTTTAACTTGTGAAGATTTTTATTTTAAATGGGCTTACTCATGGCCACATACCGCACTGACTAGTCGAGGGCAGAGACGCGGCCTAGGAATCCTACGATGGAGTGAGTTAGCCCAGAAGGTTCACAAATCTTTTTTTCAGTGCGTGTATTTATGTATTATATTGTAAATTATAGGTAATGCGGTATACGAGCACACACACTGTATCTGTGTCTTATGTCGTATTGTAGATATATATATACAATTTAAGTAATACGGATATTATGGTTGATATGTGCAAGATCTATTTTTAAATAAAGTTACAACATTATTTCGTTGTTAAAATTAACCATTATTTTATGAAAAGGTACGAATACACTAGAACTAAGCTAATTTTATTATATGCCCGCTTTGACATTTCACTTTCTTCGGTTTCGTCGTTTGCTGACAGAGTAAACATAAACACGAACCGCAAGAAATTTAATTACGAAAAAGGTCTCCAAGGTGTCAAGACGGAGTTCTGTCAGAAATCATTAGATTAGTGGAGCTAAAAGAAAACCCTATTATGATAAAAAAACGCGTCAGAAATATTATAGGTCTTAAGTGGATAAATGGAGTGATCTTCGAACAGGGAACTTTGTTTGTGTGGAAGCGAATAGAAGATACTCGCATTCGTATCTTCATAAATTCGTATTTCTGAAGGGAATAAATACCCTTGCGACACCTCATATTTATATACTTTTCGACCCTCCGGCCGGCAGACAGCACTTTGCCGGCCGCTGCGGTAAACTAAGTTGCCGTCTGCCGGCTCCGTTGAGCAGAAAAATAATATACACATCTCGGCCGTTAAATGGGATAGCTTCAGGTTCACATGTTTACTTAAACGGCCTTGGCATGTAATCTTCTATTACACGGTGAAATGTTAATGGTTGTTCTCCGTTTAAGGGCTTGTTCAGTATAGTTTTCCAATTAAGTGAAAGATATCAATTTTTGTTTCACTTGATTTTTTTTTCTATGGGGCAAGTCTTTCGAATTAGCCAACGCTCCATAGAAAATCAAACATTTTTTATCGGAGAAAAACAATTCTGCAGCCATTTTCCTAACCAGAACACGATACTGAACATGCCCTTAAACGGAGAACAACCATTAAAATTTCACCTTTTATACATTAACAATCATGAGTCAGAAACGATAAAGCATTTTTAAGACTACCTACAGCGTAAACTGAAATTTGTAATGGTATTTTCGAAGATTTATTCAATTTTACAAAATCTTTTTTAACATTTAGTCTACTGCAAAAAAACTCATGAAACTGTTTAGAAAAAACTGTTATATCACATCTTAACAACGTTATGACACCGTGCCAGTACTCTTAGTGCTTTTATGAACGGTCGTACGTTTTAAACTCGCTCATTATCAAGCTTAATAGCTCATTCCGTACCTGGCCGTTACACTCGGGTGTCCATTAGAGCGAGCTCGGATAAATCTGCTCGCTCCCTCAATTTCAGAGGTTATGACGAGGAACAATAACAAATAACATTTAGGTGAAGTGAAACACTGAATACACGCAATGTAATATATATGTCGCTTTCAAAGCAAAGTTGCAGATCACTGACAATATTTTTATTGTCCTTAGCCTTCTTTCCGGGATTGTCACGGTTCTCAAAGAGCATTGGATCCACTTGGCAGCCCGATCCTATATTTAGGAAATTCAGTAGTTCTTACGAAAGTAAATGTTATCTGACCTTCCGACTGGACTGGGAACTAAGTCTGATTGGAATTAGCTAGTCTGAAATCCCACGAGGGTTTTTTGCACACTTGTCACAGGCCATGGTTTGAATCTGATATGTAACCTTCAAATTGAAAGTCGCTTTCGATGCTTTACCGCCACCAATGTTTTTTTTTTGTTTACTAATGTGGCCGAAAATTTTATAGCATATTGTCACTTCTGAAACTATTATTCCTATAGTTTAATTTGGCAAAATGATCACATGGCTAATCAACGACACGCAGACGTATCTTTCGCATATTATCACATAGAAACCAACCTTCGACAAGATTCGACCAACTGAAAGTTGGCAAATAATAATTTAGTAAATGTTGGTATACCAAGTGAATCATTTGCAATAGGTTGGTTGGGGAGTAAAATTAGGCGATAAATATTTTGGCGAAATAGCGCCGATTTTTTATGTTATTCAGTAAGTACAAAAAGTAAAGTCTTACCTGAGGGCTATCCATTAATAGCGGCGCAGACAAATCAGCTTGCTCCTCCTCGTTCTCCGGAAATATGGGGCTGTCATTCAACACCGTAGTCAGCATGTTAACTGTCGACACTGTTACCTGGCAAACGAGGAATTATGTCATTAACACTAATTACCAACCCAAGGGAATTGTAGGTACATTTAAAGAACAAGAATGTTGCGTGGTTGATTCGAAAAACAGTCTGTAACAAACTCTTTTTAATTGTCTTTGGTGTCTTATGATGGTTTGGCTTTTACCGTTTATCGCTACTTTCGTATTTGCATACCTATTTGTCACAAAGCAACGGCCGTCACGACAAACTATGAACACTGATTCGTCATAGATCCACATGTTTCTAATCCCAATGAGGGCTTCTCTTTGGGAGTTTATCGCAAATATACTACCCCTCATATGTGTTTAGGAAATCAAAGGTTTGAATGTAAGAAATATAATTTTATGAAGTTACATAATATCGATGAATTTTAATTAAAAAACACCCCTGAATTATGTTAATATCCTTAGTAACAGTGGTTCATTTAGAACCACTGTTACTATAGGTAATTTTACCAGAGTTGATAACACACACATCTATATAAAGTACTAATTGCAAAGAATTATGTGAATAAATGAATGACTACGTGACGTACTGTGTCAAAATATTGAATTAAACCCCTTGATCAAATTTTTTGGCAATCTTACAGTTGCAATTAGATTTGCTATCAGTACGAAAAAAGAACACTAATTGCTAGGGGTCGGACCTATGGGTGCAAAACTTTTTAACAAAACTTCTCAATTGGACTTGACGTAGCACATACATCCATAAAATATACATAATTAATCTAAACACCCACATATTGCAAGTTGAAGATTCCGAGATAGGTAATAAAATTGGATACAGATTTTACAATAATATTTGTATTTGTCTTGGCTAAAGTGTTCCCATAATGTCAATTTTTAAGTTTTGTACCCATAGTTCCGACCCCTACTAATTTCAAATACTCAATTTGTTTACTTGACATGGTGGCATAACCTCAACTCTCATGGAACATCTTTAATGCCAAAATAGACTACATCAGGCACCTGAGACTCTCGAAAGCTCCTGAATGACTCTCACCCACTTAATTATGTTCTGTCGCCGAAACTGAATAATGAAGGTGTTTTAAGCACTTCACAACGAAAACCGCCAGATCATCAAATTTGGGCACAGCCTAGGGCTTAAATATGTGTTCCTTATGTTGATGATATATGGTGCTATAGTGAATACATATTTTACGCCCTTGACTGTACATTAGAAGCGCCTCGAGAAGTAATTGATGCTCGTACGTATAATAATATTATATTAAAGGGTTGGCAATGAATAAATGGTTCACGGGATTTATTACTAAGACAGATAAGTACTGTAAGCAGTACAAGTAAATATGGAGCACCTGATGATAGCTACTATAGCATATGTATGCCCGTAACTGTATTCCAGAGGCGACATAATTATGATTGCAGGCAACATACCCTTTATGAAACAAAGGGACATACAATTTCGGCAGCAAAACGAACAAGATACCCGATAGGTAGGTATTGTATTTTTAGAGAAGGAATTGTCGACCACTACTAACATCATAATCATAATTAAGTGTGTGAAAAAAAGATTGAAAAAGATTTTCTCGGAATGACAATGTAATGTCCTTTCTACTTCACGCATTGAACGAATGAGGGTTCGAAAACGAATGTCGGACAATAGTTCAGGAGACAAAAGACAATCGCGTTTTTGTTCGAAAGTTATAAGTGAACGCATTAAGAGCACTTAGCTTCAGGCCTGGAATAATTTGTCACTTAATTTTGATGGCAGAGAGTTCTGTAACCTCGGAATTATTGACGGTATCAAATTGCCACAAGGTCCTTTTATATTCTTTACAGATACGAGAAAATTGCTGCTTTTGTTCAACTCTTGAGACTTTTTCTATGAACGTTCGTTTTCTGCAAAACGTATTGACACTTTTTTAAATATGTTCTCGTATGTATTACCATAATAATATATGACAGTAATAACAATTTATTTTATGTTTAAATACCACAGTGGTTATAACGACTGATTATTGTTGTTGTTAAGGTTATTTTACTTGTGGAGTAATAGGGACATAGTAGGTAGACGCTAGATTTTCATGTTGAATCTAGTGTTTTGCATTATATTGAGGCCCGAATTATTTTTTTAAAGTTATGTAAATGTACGTGTTATGTCCTATGTTAACCTTCGTCTAGAGATTCGCCCATAATAAATCGGCCTGTGTATCTACTTGATCTACTTCTAAAAATGAATGCGAACTTGAAAAAGCTGGCCTTAATGAGGTGACGCGAGGGATGAGTGGTGCTGATAACCTCAAACTGAGTAAGGTAATGAGAATTTCTCCGAGCGTTTCAACCGCCGTGACTTCGATAGTAGCCTTATCACACGAATCCCGTGAGAGATGCAAGATCTTTTGGATATCTTGGTAGACGTAGTTGAGGACTACCAATATATTAAAAAAAATGAGATACCCACGAAAATCGGATAATAATGTTGCCACCGAAGCCACGGCGGTTGAAACGATCGGAGAAATTCCCTAATTAGGAATTTAATGGTTTGTTTTGAAGGTCATTTATTCCGCGTT
>JALPQI010017083.1:0-27572 GCA_025490895.1 Thaumatotibia leucotreta
ATCTGCATCATAAAATACGGCACGATAAATTTTGTCACATTTGGTCAAGGTTCCAGTCCCGACTGAGGCAACCAATTTTCATAAATCTTTAATGCAGGATTTAATGTTTTTAAAAATAAAGGAAAGTCTCCCTTACACAAAACGTGATATTTACAATATTTAAGGTAGTTGCCATCCATGTGGTATTCGATTTTTCCACCCTGTATATGTAAAATCCTGTTAGTGACATAGTTTTCCGTCATTGCTAACATAATAAAGATCAAATGTTATCTGCAAAAATATTTGTTTAAAATGGATTGGGTATCACAATATTACCTACATCATTATGTAATCTAACCAGTGACTCTTTAATTTTCGACATGGGTACGTAAAGCATTAATTGCGTATCGAACATTTAAAGTAGTACCGTAAGTAATATTAAATATTTTTTTCCGTATGCTTAAAGAAAATCACCGTACTTAATGATCTTCCTCATACTTCCTACTAAATTATGGAGGTAAAATCTTATTCCGTTTGCTCTGAGCGATTTTGCAGCCAATAGCTTTCAGCCTGTTCAATTCATCGCAGACCTGGGCGCTGTCGTGCACGCGATCGCGGAAGAACGCGGGTCTAGAACGAACCAATTTCATGAGACCTCAAAGCCTCGAGCAACTGGATTATTTTAAAAACCTGAAAAATTACCTTCCTTTTATTGAGTACTTTACAAGATACTATTGACGGAAATAACGGAGACTGTACAAACAATTTGAACCCTAAACCTCTTTAGAACCATGTTAAAATGACAAGTAGTAGGAGGTTTTATACTATCTGATTCATGACATTACTTTGCCATGGTTCCTGAGTAGACTAGGGTTCCGATACTTTGACTATGTTATGTTATATTAAGGAGGGACGTTTGACCGGACTCGAGCGGGCTGTCGAGCATCCATTGTGCTCATTGACCCTATTTCCCTTTGCTGGAGCTGCAGGTTAATGTTCCGGTAGCTTTCCCCAAATACTTCCTTCTAGCCTTCCAATTTTCTTGCAGAACCGCAGGACGCCTATGAGGTCGACCTCCCTGATTTCCTCCTCCAGCCTACCTTGCCAAACAAGTCATATTTTACTATACCCATACATCACCATCATCAGCCTATGATAGTCCACTGCTGGACGCAGGCCTCTCCTATTAACTATGCGTACAGACGCATTAGGAGGTAGATGCCCATAATCGCCACGCTGGGCAAGCGGATTGGCGATCGCAGTAATGTGTCCATTATGATGACGCTGCTGCCCATCATCAATCTTTTATTAAATAATGGTCAGTGACACTTCGATCCCTTAGTCGACTTTTACGACACCCGCAGGAGGAGTTGGGGTGGTGACAAATGTATTCTTACTGCCGTCACCACACGGCCAATACCTATACATGACATCTTAATTACGAAGTTGCTTCCACTTGTCCGCGAAGCAATTGGAACAACACATCTGCTTACAGACGCAAATGCGGCGCTGCACTGCGGAATATTAACGTTTTCTTAAAACGAATGGGAAGGAAATGGATAGGAGAAATGGGTTTGATTTTATCCGATTTCTCAACATAATTTAAATAAGTGCTTACTGCAGTTTGCTTCTGGGACTATAAGTATTAATTAGTACGTATATTATACAAACAATTAAAAATCGGCTAATCGTTTTAGGTCCTGTTTTGTCATCCCCGAATAAAATACATGTGTTAGGTAAATATTAGCTGTCCTTTTCTTTTATAGGCTTGGGGAAAAGGATATGGTAATTTTATTTGGCGGATATATTTTATCCTTAGCTAAGTTATCATTTGGCAGTCGCATGCGATAAACGATAAGTAGCAAATATATATTATTAAAATTATAGATTCGATCGAAAGATCATTTTTCTTTTCGTTCAATCTGTCATTTTCTTATATAATAATTATTGCATTCGATTGCTTAATGGTATCTTGTATAGACTATTTCTCAAAAGCTTGTAACTTGTAATACAAGCGGAAGTCTTTATCTAATTAATGGTGCGAAAAAGAGACTTCCAGTTGTATTACAAGTTACAAGCTTTTGAGAAACGGCCTCCTGTGGCCTGTTTATCAAAAACTTGTAACTTGTAATACAAGTGGAAGTCTCTTTTTATCGTCATTAATTAGATAAGGATTTCCGCTGTTATTACAAGTTACAAGCTTGTGATATGTTTATCACATAATCCAATCACATAATCAACATCCATAAATCTATTAAACATCATTATATCGCAACATCGAGACTTAGACTACAGACTAGAAAATTGGATTTATAAAACTTTAGTGCATAGTCGGTATGATTTTATAGTTTTCTAATCAGTATTTCGTGTTTTGTGACATAGATATTTGTATTTTGTATTATAAAGATACATAAACGGAAAAACAGTATTAAGAACCTCAGCTAAAATGAGTCAAATACGTAAAATCGTAAAAGTTTATATATTTATGTCAATATACCCAATCTCTCTCCTTTCTGCCGAGTGATGCAGTATTTATAGTATGCGATTCTAAGAATGAACTTTTGACAAGTACATATTAATCCTCATTAACATGAGGGTAAGACACCATTTTTTCGATAGTCTTAACGTCATAGATATAAGGATCATTTCTAAACTGTCAAAAGATCATTCTTAAAAATAACAGACTATCTATAACTTTTATAAAACGGATATCTCAGTCCATAGAAATATTATCTATGGCTTAAATTTCTTATTCGAATTGTTCAGTGTTCACCCTGTGTTCTGGTATTCCGAGTTTAAAATGGAACAGCGTATTTGCATACAAAGTGCCCTTGGAGGGACTGTTATTTGAAATATTCAGCCAATTCATATGTTAACTGGAATTCGTATATGGTCATATTAGATCTCGACTTCTATACATGTTAAAGCCACGTGGTGACGGCAGTAAGAATTTGTTTGTCACCACCACAACTCTTCTCGTGGACGTCGAAAGGGATTGAAGTGCTACTGCTCATTCATTTACTGAAGATTGATGACGGGCAGCTGCGTCATTTTAATGGACACATAGCTACAATTGCCAGCCCGCCTTCGTCGCGTAGCAATTATGGACGTTTATCTTCTATTGCGTCCGTAATAGGAGACACCTATACAGTACTGACGATATGTATGATACGTGTGGAAAAAAAATCTTTGCTGTTTTATTTGAACACTTTAAAATCCAAGAAAATCTAAAATGGAGATCCAATTGTAGCGATAACCTGCTGCCATGTAAATAGATATATATTACACCATGTTTCAATGGGACTTAGACTAGACACTGATGACGTCTCATTAAGGTATCGCATCGGTTATACATGAAGTATACCTATCGCGATACCCGAAGAAAATATTATGTTTATTCTAATATTCGATTCTTGCTGGGAGTCGAATACACCAACGGTACCATGCATGAGCATTATGTACCACTGGATTTCCTAATAGATCCCCGGAGGTAAAACCATTTCATTAGTTTTTAAAGAGCAAAAAGAGAAAAAGAAATAATGACTTGCCTCCCGTAATGACCGATTTGACTGAAATAAATACATAGTACCTACTGAAATGAACGCAATTCTAAAATATATGTCTGAAAACGGCTTCCCTCCTAAATGTACTAGGTATTATGGAATAGCTACCTAATTATCTGGTCACCGACTCTGATGCTTGCATATTCATAACCTATAGGTGTTCCCAACTGTAATTAAGTGTGCTTCAACTAGCGCTGAAGTTGAGCTGTCGTCACCGAGCGGCTTAAATTGGTTAGCCGCGTCACGCCAATTACCCTACCATGGGTTTACGTATAGTGGATAGTGGTAAATAGGCCCTGGAGGGCCTCAAATAGGGACTCAAATATTCAAAAAAATCGAATATTCTGTTCATTTTACTATTCGGCATGGATAAATCGAAATGTATTACCCAAAAATTACAAATTAGACACCCACAGCACAACACAAAGTTGTAATTACAAATTTAGCATCAATGCTTATAATTATAAACATGCTCTAGATGTCTATTTATTCATCATTCAGTATTAAAGATATTTATACAAACTACAAATACAAAATTTTATTTAAAAAGTATAACTAAACTAAAACTACATAAAATCTAAAATAAAACTAAATAAAATCTAAAATAAATCTAAAACAGGCCCCTGCGGCATGGTACCCAGGACGCTGGCAGCATTTCCTCGCTGGATTGCCAAGCTAATGCGTTGAGCGAGGAAGCTGCCAGCTCTTGGGTCTCCCGTGGCGTCTCTGAGTCTCTTCGATAGGTCTTTGAAGAGACTCAGAGCGCTAGGACCCCACGGACCAAAGGTCTCGACGCCGAAAGGAACGAAATTATATTCGGCGCCGAGACCACTGTATTTTCCCACCTTGGCTTTTTCGGCCGCCTCTGCTGCTGCCGCTGCCCTCGCAGAGGTTCGGTGGAGATGAGACGGGGCTAGCGTATCTACGCAGGTTGCATCCCACACCAGAACCCGTCCCATACTCCACGGAACCAAAGACATACCATCAGGTCTCTTGCCGTCAGTTCTGGATATGCCGGTCGGCTCTAAGAGAGCCGGCACACCAACTGACGCAAGAGACCGTCGGATTATGTCATTGAGGGCAGTATGCCTTGAGAAGCGGCCCGCACTTAGTCGGCAGGAAAGTCCGTGGTGTTCAAGACGGTCAACGTCGATTCCACAGGGGCAACAATGTGAGGCGCAGACCGGGACCCCGAGGCGAAGACTAACTGAAATTTGGAGAGTTTTAGGGTCTAAAAAAGTACCAGTATTTGGGGAGGGGTGCGCTCGCAGCCAGTACCCAGCTTCCGTGGTGCTTACGGCTAGCAGCCTGGCTTGCCCCTCCATGCTGGATTGGCTGAGAAGGGAGGAAAGAGTTAATTTAGAAGCAATGTCATCCCAGCTCCTTTGAGATTTCGGGTGATCGGGAAAATTTTGACCGGGGCAAGCTATCGACCAAGCATTTTTGGCGTCAGCCAAGCCCGAAGTCTCACAGTTTGAGCGTAGGATTTTTCCCATGAGACTGAACAAGCTGTGGGCTGACGACAAAAAGGCTGGTAAAGCGACACTCGAAATTTTGCGGATCCCTATGCCACCGTACCGTATGGGAAGGGATGCTTGGGTCCAGGACTGCTGCTTATAAACTATTTATTTATAGACTTTTTACGAATTTTCATAAATTTTTACCGCGAGATAACATGTGCTATTGGATTATTTAACGAAAATATGCAAATCAAAGTAATTTCACCCGCAATTTAAAAATGTTTATGCTACTCTTAAAACTATTCAAATTTTATTGCTAGACATAATAATATAGCCAAACTGGATGGTTCATTCTTTACTACGGAACTCTAAAAAGTGACAGCTGTGTATCCAGCCCGTTTATGCTAAGGGCGCTGATTGCCTAGCCATGATGCCAATTGCTAAGTAGCGTTTCGTAATTTTCCCTCTCTGACACTCTTTTTTTACGCGAAAAAGACAGTTGCATTTCATTTGCGCCTAAGCGTTAGTGATTGGCAACTTGGCTACCCGGTTCTGTTGACTTCACACCCCTGTTTCGCCTGCAAGTTTGATAAAATCTGCAATCAAATTCCAGCACAGCGCTATTCTTAAGAGCTCATGGATTGTATCTTTCCCTTACTTTTTTATACATATACATATATACACTAGTACCATTGTACTAATACCTACTTAACTATATCAATATTAGTACGAAACATACTTACAATGTTGACTTTTTGGTGCTCGGAACTCGTAGTAAGGATGATAAGCGGGTAGTAGAGGTCCAAATGGAAAAAATTGTGCGCTGTGAGTTACAGTTTTGTAATTTTTACCAGAGCTAGAGGGTGTAAAAATAAATATTTTTAGATGTGGAGGGAAAACCAATTCCCCCCCTGAACGAGGGGGGAGGGAGGTGAATGTGCAAACGGAAGGGTTATGTTTAAAATTTTTTCGTCTAATATTTAGGCCTACTATTCATTGTTTGGTATCATTTTCATATAAATCAGACACGGGGAATTCATTTTTGATAATAAACATGAGGATTTTCATACATAAAAAAATAATTATTGGTATAAAGGTAAAATAATCACCGTTTTTTTTTTGATTGTTGCGTTATATAAGTATTACCAAATAAATATATGAAAATAAAAAAAATACTACAAGATAGCATATTTATTGTAGTTTTTAAAAATATATACTTTTTGGAACTTTCCATACAAAAATAAGCTGTTAAAAAATTGCACCTGTCGCGCACCTCGAATAAAAAAGGGACGTTGCTTTGACTTATTGTTGACAATACGTTTCTACTGCGGGAATTTAGCGATTTTGCGTAAACAAAATACTCCATAATATCGAGCGTAACAGCTCAAAAATAACAGGGCGTCTGAGGAAGACGGAATTATAGCTGAGCATCTGAAGCCAGGTGGTAAACCAATCCTTATGGCCCTTCAGAAGTTGTTCAACTCTGGAAGGGAGAACGCCTTAGGCATGGAACAGAAGAGTGTTGGTACTGTTCTTGAAAAAAGGTGACAACGCCTTATTAAAGAACTACCGATCAATCTCACTTCCGAGCCATATTTATAAGATGTTTTCAAGATTACGAATCATCTTGCACGCAGGCTTGATGACTTCCAGCCTCCCGAACAAGCCGGTTTCCGAATTGGCGTTTTGTAAATGTTATACAGAAGACCGAGGAATAGGTATAACCTGCCCCTCTGTTTAGCGTTTATGGATTACGATAAGGGCGGTTTCCATGACGTACTAATGCGGTTTAATTTAGGTCGAGAGAAAGGGACAAGGCTATACGAGTCGTGTATCACTGCCCCTTTACCCGAACCTAAACTGAATCGCATTAGTACGTCATGGTAACCCCCAAGGCCTTCGATTTGATCGAAACTCTGGGCAGTACTACAGTCTCTTTAACGGTACCAAGTAGACTACCGCTATGTCGAAATGTTGAGGTGTTTGTCCGAAAGCACCACTATGTCAATCCGACTCCAAGACCAGAGCTTGAAGCATTTATTATACTGCAGCGGGGAGTCAGGCAAGGAGGTGTCATCTCCCCTAATCTGTTTACCGCTGCACTGAAAGATGTCTTTAAGACTGGACTGAAAAAGGTGAGTATTAATATAAACAGTACAGTACCTCACTCACCTTCGATTCGCTGATGATACGGTGGTCTTGGCTGAGACCTTGGAAGATTTCAGTACGATGCTCGCTGACCTCAGTAGCGCCTTCGAGCGAGTTCGTCTTAGGATGAACATGAATAAGACGAAAACTCCCGTTACAATCGGAGACTAAACTCGAAGGTGTAGACGACTATACGAGTAATATACCTAGGACAAGCTATCCAGTTAGGTAGGTCCAACTTATAACAAAAATATATACACTGATCAAAGATTTAAAAGAGTGATGACATACGGTACTGAAACGTTGTCGCTTAGAATGGGCCTCATAAGAAAGCTTAAAGTCACCCACAGGGCAATGGAGAGGGCTATGGTGGGAGTCTCTCTGCGAGGTCGTATTAGAAATGAGACGATCCGCAGCAGAACCAAAGTATAGCTCCATAGCTCTCCGAAATACTAAACTAAAGTGGCAGTGGGCGGGGCACATTGCACGTAGAACCGATGTGGCCATGCGGCGGCCTCGCAGGTGGAAGGCACAGCGTGGGTAGGCCCCCGACAAGGTGGACAGTGAAGGTCTCAGGAGTCCGCTGGATGCGAGTGGCAATCTTTGGGGGAGTCCTATGTTCAGCAGTGGACGTCTTTCGGCTGATATAGTAATAATGATGATTTATGAAGTAAACGTTTAACAATTTATTGTCAAATTCCATGTGATATAAACTTTTAACGTGGGTGAACTGGGTTAGTTGTTTAGTCCCGGTTAGTGAAAATTACCTTTATCGTCTTTGGTAATGAGATCATTACCTAATGACACTTGTAAAAATGATTACCCATTCCGATTCATATGATCAGATACTATATATCACACATGTGATCAGATAGACCAGATATGTAATATACCTACACGCGGTATACAATAATCGATAAAATCTAAAAATAGAATCTGAACAAATAAAATTCTTAATAATCTTAGGTTATTTAAAAAAAAAAGATCAGAAAATATTCAATGTACAAAAATATGTATAATCTAAGAGCAGTTGCCGGCACAAAAGTCTCTTTTTTGAGATTACGCGGAGGTTTTTGTTGGAGGTAATTTTTTTTTTCAGTGAATTTTTGTGTGAAAGACTACAAAATGTGTATATTTTTAAAAACTACAATAAATATGCTATCTTAAACTATTTTTTTAAATTGGATAAATTTGTTTTTTAATACTTATATGACGCTTGAATTAAAAGAAACACGGTAACTTTTTTACTTTTACTCCAAAAAATCTACATTTTTATATGAAATTTCTCATGTTTATGACAAAAAACGGATTTTCCAGGTCCGTTTTACACGAAAATGATACCAAACAATGCATAGTAGGCCTTATTAATTAGTAAAAAAATATTAAACGCAACTCTTCCGCATGTACATTCACCCCCCTCCCCCCGCGCTCAGGGGGGGAATTGGTTTTCCCTCCACATCTAAAAACAACTATTTTGAGACCCTCTTTGCTTTGGTTAAAATTACAAAACTGTAACTCGCAGCGCACAATTTTTCTCAACTTTGTATGGACCGTGACCCTTACTAGTAAATGTGATTTAACTATGTGCAACCCGCGACATTGCTTGGAAACTTATGTGTGATCATTCATATTAGGTAATTAAAATTATCTGTGTTGGAAAATTAATTTAAATAAATATGATTTACTAAAGAGATTACAAAATACATGCATTAGGGATGAATACCATTTAGTACTAAAACTTTTCGTCCAAACTTGGCCGTGTGGTCACAGCATCAGTAAGAATACATTTGTCATTTTTGGGTACACTTATCGTAAGAGCCGACTAAGGGATTGAAGTGGCACTGGCCATGTATTTAATTCCACTATTATAAACTACCGCCCATCGTCAATCTCCAATAAATTAATTGTCAGTGACACTTCAACCTCTTAGTCGGTTTTTCCGACACCCATGGAAAGAGTTGGTCATCACGTGGCTTTCCTGTGATTGTATAGAAGTCAAGATCAGCAAGCCTAGCCAAGATGTGATTCCGCGATCGTATACGATAAGCGATAAGTCACGTGACCATAATATTGCATGGAAATGGTCACGTGACTTTCCACACAAATCTGTCATTCTCATACATTTATTACTTATCGCTTAGCGTAGGTATACGATTGCAGAATGGCATCTTGGCTAGGCCTGGGTGCTTAGCCAAGTTGCCAATCGCTAACGCTTAATCGTCAATCGTAAGCGAAAGGCAGCTAACTGTCTTTGTCGCTCTAATACGAAAGAGTGTCAGAGAAGGAAAACTACGATACGCTACTCAGCGCTAGCGATTGGCAACTTGGATAAGCATCCTGCTGATATAACCTATTCTGAGAATATCCAGATTATGAACTGGCTGAACTAAGGGTAGTTACTTACGCTAATTTGCCGTGTGGTGACGGCAGTAAGAATACATTTGTCACCACCCCAACTCCTCCTGCGGGTGTCGTAAGAGTCGACTAAGGGATTGAAGTGTCACTGACCATTTTATAAGATTGATGATGGGCAGCAGCGTCATCATAGTGGACACATTACTGCGATCGCCAATCCGCTTGCCCAGCGTGGCGATTATGGGCATTTACCTCCTAATGCGTCTATACGCATAGTTAATATACTATAACTTAGACTATAAATTAGATAAAGACTTATTCCACTTGTATTACAGATTGCAGGCTTTGGAGAAATAGGCCCCAGTAGTGGACTAACATAGGCTGATGATGACTTACGCTAACGATTTTGCTTTCTATAATAATATTTTCAAGCTGAAGCCCCGCAAAACAAGCAACAGCCAAGTGCAAACTCGGCAGCAAGGACATGCAGCTGCCGAGATTAATTGAATTTCTTGGCGACGGTGCCCTGTTTACCTGCGCGGGCAAATTGCTGCCACTGTCTAATTAGTTCTGCCAACCTAATACGGTTGACGCGAAATTGAATAAAGGATTATACAGAAAATAAATAAAGTGGTGGTACAACAAATATCGCTTGCCATGAGACGCGGCAATGCCGCGAGCATTTTTGGTACTTTTGGACAGGGTTTTGTAGTTTTAGTTATAGGTCAATTTTTTAGGCTAAGTTAGACTAGTTTTTAGGCTAAGTTAGATTATTTAATTTGTAATAACCTGACATGTAAGATAATAAATAAATTCATATTACAAATGGTGGTATTAGAAGACTAGAAATCTCTTCTGCTGCTGCTCATTGGATTTATGAGAAAAAAATATGTGTGCTAAATGTGCGAAAAAAAATCTTCATAGATATTATCAAGTGTATCTGCTCTGTTTCAAGCCTAAATCTACGATACTCTAGTTTACATAGTCGCTTATATTTTTATAAGGTGTGCATCAGGAGGTTTATTTATTGATGTTGGAGGGCTATAATCAATGAAGTCGTGAGTTTAAAGGGTCGATTATTTTTTGATAAATTGCTTAAACTTATACTCAACTGGGACTATTAATTATTACACCTCTGTCCCTTGCTATGGGATATTGTACATAGAAATAAGGAAATAGTCGGTTTTATTCGTTCTTTGAATCTGACTTCCAAAAAAAAGAACGGCTTTGAAGTCGTCTCGTATGTTTTAGGGTTCCATGCCAAAATATTATAGCGAAACCTTTTTTGTGGCTACTTATTATTCTCTTATTCCTCTGGATGCCAAAATTAAAAAGAACTATTTCCTTTATGAATAAAAGTAAAAATATGCCGTAGCCTTAATGGCAATAAATGGCAAAAAATAAGTTTACTTTTGTAACAATGTGTTATTTTTACTCAAAAATAAAAAGAAGTGTTCGTAGGATAGAGGAAAAATACAACAATTGCTTCCTTAAATATTCGTATTCCTCTGGACTCAAAAAATATAAAAGACAATATTTTATTAACGATTTTATGAAAAAGAGTACCAAAAGGAGAAATAATATATGCTTATAAGTAAATCTGTTTTCATACCACGTATTGTTGGTAGACAAAAATTGCGTCCTCGGAAAACCCTATACTCGTAATTGTATGTACCTACATCTACATACAAATATATATACCTACTAAACCACAGTACCACAAAACATCGACTAATATAGAATCGTCTCGTGTCGTAAGTTTCACCTAAAATCCAGAGTGACCCTAAAATACCCTTTTATGTAAAAAAAGACGTAACTGCCCGCATTTTAACTCCAATTGACTATGTTTTGTACATGCAAAGAAACTAGTTTAACTACGAACCTTTCGTCCGGCACAACTCAGATGTAAACCCATAAATTGGTCCAGGACTAATGACCCAGAACCTATAAAGTAGTACTGTACCTGACGTTCATTTTATTGCCAATTTTATTACCACTTTTTTCTTTCCAAAATCGTTTGAGAAAATCTTGGCGAGGGAATCTTTATGGTTACTAAACCGGGTATCAGTATGCGGCAGGCGGAGGGTTTAAACGTATTCAAACGTCTTAAGAGATGTATGTATGAGTATATTGTATTTACTACAAAGAGGATCCTTGTACGTAAAGGTAACGTGTCTGACAACTTGACGAGGAAATAACTTTCCATGTCAGCTATGTAAGGTTTCGCTGAGTATTAATTTATTTACGAAGAAAATATATTCAACAGAAGTACCTAACTTTACTAAAACTACTTTTCTGACTAACCTACCCTTAGGTCAAAAACAGGCCCTCGTGGCATTGTATCGAGGATGTAGATCTTTCATTAGGTTTTGGATCTAGTAGCTTTTTAACTCGACTTAATTAGAAGGTGTTAGGCGTTAACGTTTATACTTCTTAGATTCGATTCAAACATCTTTGACACTAATGTTTAACCTAACGTTACTTAAATTTACAGTTTACTTACTCGCTTCATATCAACAGTTGTACTTATTATGGTACACAATAATATAATATCGATCCATAACAGCAGATAAACTATAAGCTAACAAGAAATTTGGCTAGCATTTACTAAGCCATTTTAACACTTAAAATATCGTTTGTTTAAATTACCTTTATCCGCATGCCTCGCTAAATAACAGAAAAGCTCTAATATTGGACTCTATTTAGGCAGGTAGACAAATTGCTCGCGAGTTTTACTAGTTACACAGATCATATATGTATTAGATGGAGCATAAACCCGGCTCACCACATACTGCAGTTTGAAGTGATAATTCATCATCATGTGTGAGATTGTGCCCGCCCATTTTACTGCTACCGTGAAATACCGGTTTCGTGAATGAAATTCCTTTTGAATGTCGTAGAGGTGGTATTTATAATTGGCTTAAAGTCAAGCGGGATAAATGCAACTTGGAGGTAAAAGCAACTAATTGTTAGTTCTCTTAATCTAATGAGTTTTGCAAATTATAAATATTAGATGTCATATACCAAAGAAAAACGACGTACTCACAGTACGTGGGTTCGATCCCCACCTCGGACATTAGGTGATCTTGGTCTTTTTTCTTTGTTATATGACATCTAATATTTATAAGTTATATAGTATTAAGTAGTGTGAATACTGGGGAAAAATAAAAAGTACAAATCAAAATATTTAGTTAATAAATAATTTGATTTGTGTTTTCGCAATACGTTCGAGTATTGTAAAGTTAGTTAAAATTCATCCATAAAGATACATAATGAGTAGATCCCGGTATCGGAGGTGCAAAATGATAGCTGTCAAGTTCTTACTTAGGGATAGGTAAACACATTTTGTGATGTCGATATCGATATTCGATTTTTTGTACCATTATTTTTTTTGTAAATTGGCGTTCAGAATTGCATGGACAATTTATGAATGAATTCATTCATAAACTGTCCATGCAATTTTGAACCCTACTATACAAGGATCATTTATTTGTATACCTTTTTTCGGGATCTATGATAATAATTAACATTTAATACTCGATTTTTTTTTCAATTATTTTTTTATGTACAAGGACCATTTATTTGTATCCCTTTTTTTGGGATCTATGATAATAATTAACATTTAATATATAAATCATTACTATTACAATACAAATCTCTGGTTGCTATTACATTTATTATGTTTCGAGTTGCACAACATTGAATAAAAACTTTTGAGATATTAAATACTTATAATAAATTATTTATGTCAATAGATAGTCAAAGTCATCTTACAACGATGTCTTCGATTATTTAACCGTGTTTACGAGTCTATTCGCCTAAAATATTTTATACAATAGAAAGTGGAGTCACTTCTTGCTGAACACCCTGAACTTCAAAAATGAATGAAAAACATTTAATATACAATTAGCAGAATACACATTAGTTCCAGATGTTGGAATATAAAAAGCACATGGAGTCGAATTGCCATCAAGAGAAAATCAACAACGTATGATCTACTAATATTGATTATAAAGGATATTCCATTCCAATATTTGTAATCTTGCATATCTTGCATTGCAACTCAATCTATGTATACTCATAATAAAAGAAAAAAAAATAAAACCAATTAAACTGTAACCGAGATGTGCTTAAGTTTTTCATCAGTTGTAACATACTTTGGACCAAATTCGAAAACCCAAACTTCAGAAAGTTCATCGACAATTGCCTCAATAAAAAGTATGGCGATGTTACACAACATTAAATAAATATTTTGTTGATTTTGTAATTATATAGTCCTAGTTTATATCATAAATAGGTGCGTTTAATTAAAGTCTTAGCTTATTATTATGCTAAAGAAAAATTATCGATATGTAACTTTAATTATCGACATCACAAATATTTTTACCCCATCCCTAAGAACTTGACAGCTACCATTTTGCACCTCCGATACCGGGGTCTAATAATGAGTAAGGCGTCTAATTGTAAAAGTTACGGGGATTTGTCCAATCGCACGACGATACCACCTTCGTAAACTGGAAAAGGAACCTTTTTTATTTTAGGGATCATCCATTAATTACGTCACACCTCGAGGGGGTGGGGGAGGGGTCAACAAAATGTGACATATCGTGACAGGAGGGAGGGAGGAGTTCTATGTTTGTGACGTCATAATCCTCACATACATAAATACATGGACATCAAGAATAGAAAATCCAAAATCCTTGGACGGAGGAAGAATAAGTAAATTTTCTTTTCGTTAATTTGACAAACCCTTTTATGAAAATCTTAATAAAAAGTTACTTTCAAAGTGATATAATTTATACCTTCTTAAACTAAAAATCTACAGGGTGTTTTTTTTTTCGACCGTTCAAATTCTACGTAGTGAATGTGTAGGTCGTACTGACCACCTTTTACTATGGGGACAAAGTGGAAATCGCGAAAAAAAAATCAGCTGTTTCATACATTTCGGCCGGCGTAATGCCGCCAATTTGTATGAAACAGCTGATTTTTTTTTCGCGATTTCGACGTTGTCCCCATAGTAAAAGTTGGTGAGTATGACCTACACATTCACTACGTATAATTTGAACGGTCGAAAAAAAAACACCCTGTATATGTGACATCACACTAAGGGGGGAGGGTGTAGTTAATTGTGACGAAGTGTGACAAGGGGGGAGGGAGGGGTCACAAAATCATAAAATTGGTGTGACGTAATTAATGTATGATCCCTTATTACTCATACCTCATACCCTCTATTATTACTTGGGTGAAAATGCGAAATGTGAAAATGTGGCCAATGGTGTAGTATACAAAAAAATTAAATGGTGAAGAAATAAAGTGGTAGAACTTATATCTTAATAATTACTATTCACAGTGCGGAGTCTAGGGTAGCACATGACTTGGTAATTACGAGCAGTTTGGGAGTCTGCCAACTTGAAGAGCCTTATAGTTGAGCCTCAATAGTATTGTTTGAATTGATCAGCTTAAACTAGAAAGTACGATTTTGATAGCTTTATTTCTGAATATAAAAGTAGCCCCAAGTACTTGGTGATTAGTGATAAGAATCTAAATTCATAATTATATTAGAAGTATTGCGATACAGCAAGGAAATGCCGCCAGCACCTTCGGTACAATACCACAAGGGCCAATCTTAGATATAGGTTAGGTTTAGTAGATAATCTATGTATAAAATTGTAGTTTTGAAAATAAATGTGATAAAAATAAAAATTCTTAAAATCTATAAATATAAGTTTAGGTAACGTTAACTCTCTCCACATGGCTGTGACATCTTACAAGACTATATGAGAAATAACTAGGTAACATTTTCAATTATATTTTCAAAACGTTCAACGGTAAAACGATACCTTTCGACAACCTGTATCATCCAATTACAGGCACCCGGATTTATTTATCAGTGACTTGCTGAATTATTTACGATTTATACTACGGCCTGATCCAATAATAATTAAGTCGAATCGGCAAATATTCGGTTTTTATTTTACCAGTCAATATATTTACATATATTTAATTGGTAACTATGATCCATGTGTGATGAAGAAACGCCAGTAATTTTAAATCGTTATTGTTGTATTTTTTTCTAATGAAGGCAGTACGTTTGTCACGTAAATACACTTCTTAATATACCCGTGACTAATTTAATTGTTGTTATTATGAATGCAATTGTGCATTGGTAGGTATTTTCTAAAAAAGCAAACCGTGCAATGTGCTTTCACATGCTCTTCACAAACGAAGGAAACTTCTATTTTGTTTCCGAGTGTGACCCAGTTTGGAAGTTTACGGGAGTGCAGATTATCTTAAAATTCATGAAAGCAATCACGAACTTTAGTACTAACGAACCTATATCAGGCCGGGTCGCATCTTTCGAAGCGGCCGGTCGGTGATCAATCAAAATCTCATTGGGCCCCGTCACTTTACCGGCTCCCTGTGATCCGTCTTGTGTAATTTCGCCACACATTACATCGCGTTAGTCGGCGCCTGTCAATTTGCAACTCGCGGGTCATGTTTGATGATGTTATTCATTTAGGTTGCGTGGGTAAAGCTACGGCCCTACAGCGAATTACGAAATCCGCAAATTTCGAGAATTTGTCTCTGTCACTCTAATGACACTTTCGTTGGAGTGACGAAGAAAAATCCTCGAAATTTACGAATTTCGATGTTCGCGATAGGTAGAGGCCTGGCCTGGAGACGTCTTGTGAAAAACAGGGAAACGAGTTTTATGAGGATTTTTAGGTTCAAATTGATCACGAAATTGTGTTTTAAGAAGAAATGGGGCAACAACGGCCAGTTTCAATGGAACGATTTTAATCCGCCCACAGACTAACAGATTATCCCGCGATACATAGGACCATCCCCAGCACATTCAACTGACCATTCGCGGATTTGTTGTGTACACATAATAATATTATAATAACTTAGGACCACAATTATTGTTGTGCTGGCTATGCAGGAAGCATAGTTGTGTACCAGTCATTTAAAAAGATTTATCCTCATATTTTCATCTTGGCCCATTGTAAAAATAAAAGGAAAAACCGTAAACTTCTCTTTATAGTAGACTGTACAGTTACTACGCAGTTACTAAAAATCCTCGATCATATTAGAAATGTCTCAAAACGAATCGAAAGAAGTATACAGTGTGGAAAAATAAGTTGAGCCCTGGAGGGAAAACATTCCTTTAATTGTAAAACAAACAAATTGCATTCTGATTTTCAAAAACCTGCTTATCTGGGACTTGAATAAACCAAGTTAGGGATTTAAGGATTTCAAGTAGTTTTCTTCCAGCGGCCCCACTGCAAACTCCGAAGTTTCCAAATTTCAGGGATTTGTCTCTGTCACTCTAATGACGCCTTCGTTGGTGTGACAGAGACAAATCCCCGAAATTTGCGAACTTCGGAGTTCGCGGTAGGCCAAAATGGCTCGACTTATTTTTCTACATTGAATACATAGGTATATGATTTATAAGTTTTGGATTTATAATTATATATTATCTTAGTGATCATTAGCCATAATTGTACAAAATTATTTACAGCTACGCGGGAAATAAAATCACTTCTCTGTTTACGTCATACGATTCCCATCTCCAATGCAATAACTCCTCCATTTCATATTATATCGCTGAGATATGTACACGTATTGTTTATTAGTACTAGAATGGCCAAATTATGCTCTAAAACTTAGTGATACATGTTTTCCTAGATATATATAACAGTACTATATTATTAGGCTTTAATAACTCCTATGTACTAGCAATCGCATTCAAAAATAGATCCTTTGATGATTGAAGATATTATTCAACTATTTATTGTTTAGAAAGGTATTTTCCTAAATAAACGCTATTTCATTGTTTCAAAAAGTGGCAGTAATAATAATTTTAGCCTAATTTATTTGTTAGGTACTCAATCGACTACGCAAATTCATTCTCTACACCTTAATAGCGTTATATTAAATCAATGAATATCTTGTTACTACAACAGCAGAGATACATTTCAATTTCGGTTGATGTTTTGATTTCAATCTAGTTAAATAAGTACATATTTGGATATTTTATACCAATATCAATTTAATACCGTAACCGTAAATAAAGCAAGCTTATACTGGCAGATTAATTCTTCTAAAATCGCCG
This sequence comes from Thaumatotibia leucotreta, assembly GCA_025490895.1. Lineage (NCBI taxonomy): Eukaryota > Metazoa > Arthropoda > Insecta > Lepidoptera > Tortricidae > Thaumatotibia > Thaumatotibia leucotreta. The sequence continues at coordinate 17,622 of JALPQI010017083.1, forward strand.
GTTTAACGACGGTTTAGATTTTCCTGTTTTGGAACTTACCCTATTCAGAACATAAGTAATCTCGTAAGGCTGAGAACCCGTACTTCCCCTCTAATTATTTCGCTACTTTGTGATCATGTCCCTTTCTCAGGGCTCAGTTAAAGTGCCTAAAATAAAGGAAGATTAACTTAACAACATCTTACCGTCCAAAGCAAAAACACATTACACAAAGTTAAATTACTCCAAAGACCGTTACGGCCCGGCAAGCGTCAGCGAAAACATTAGATTTATTCACAGCGTCATGAAATGAGTTTCGTGGTTTAATGACGACGAATTCTAATAACCGCGAACAAAACATTGACTGAAAAAAAACATATCTGCGGTATTTTATCAGGAAATTGCTGAAGAGCTATTACGCAGACAGTAGCGTCTATACGTAAAATTAGGTTGCGCCGCTCGAGTCGTCTAGGGCGGCGGCCGGCCCTATCTAGGGGGTGGTTGGGCGCAGTATCGTAGCAACGGGCAGCATCCCTGGCAGTATGGTGTCGCGCCTCGCCCTCGGTGCCCGTCTCGCATGCCCACGCCACGTGCCGACTCGTAGTGTTGCGACGCTCATCGACAAAATGTTCATGTTATTCATTTTGCTCACTGTGTATCTAATAACGCTGTGCCACGGTTGACGCGCTGGATTTCAGTTAATCTGTGAGATAAGCTTTTGCGAATTTAGATTGGTTTTCGCTGTCGAGATTCTTTCACGGTAAGTTGTTGAAATTAAGTTAGATGTAGACTGGCTTAATTAATTCTTGTTATTTAGGGATAAGCCTGAAAATTAAACAATTCGCAGATTTATTATTGGATCTTATTTGTCTAATTTTACCTAAGTACTCAAATATTTTAAACAAGTTTTATACTTGATGAATTTAGATTGAAGTGACCATTTAGAAGCCACAACGAATTTTTCATACATTTTATTGAGAGTTCATAGGTCACAACAGACTACATGTAATTGTTATCTAGATATTAGTATTGGTAGGAATAATGGGTTCTCCTGTTTATATCGTTACAATAACGATAATAGCTCTATCTGCGTCGAGTAGGCGCCACGTCACGCCATCACTCAGGCACGCACGTCGTCTGAATTACTTATTGCTGTTTTCAGCAAAGATGCCGGTTCTGACTTGACAAAGTTATGACATTTTATTACATTTTGATCTTATTTTGACGTCTCCAGCGGCGCGCAACAAATTATGCCAAATAAAGTCGTAATATTTGAATTGTGATTAAGGTTCGAAAGGGTTAGAACATATGGCCGAAGTTTCTAATTAATCAAAATGATAATCTTGGAGTATTATTTTGAAATAGTGTACTAAGACTTATTAATCACGTACGGCTTCACAAGTCTATGAAGTTTTACCTACAAGACTTGAAAATATTTTTTAACAGATAACGGAGTTTGCTTTACATTTTTGTATTTTTGATAGACTTACCGATACATGTCTATCAAATGTCTATCCGTTTGTCCCCGCCTAAAGAGGTTGATGTCCTGAAATCACATCCCAGTAAGGGCATTTATTTGTGTGTTTATGACAAATAAAATATATGCACCTTTTTTTCTCTGTCCTGTTGTTTTAAATTAATTTCGAAGTACGTTTCCTATATGTAATATTATTATTTACGTGTATTTTTCAATATAATGATACGTTAACATCACGTGCATTCACGATGTGATTTTTTTGTAGTTGTTAGTTGTTGTTGTTGTAGGACGAAGAATGGCAATATCAGCTGGAATGAGATAGTGATACGAGTATTCGCCTCTCATTCTATATTATAGCTACGTCTCTACTACTTACGTAATAAATAGAGCAGGGTGCTTAGACAAGTTGCCAATCGCTAACGCTTAATCGTCAATCGTAAACGAAAGGCAGCTGCCTGTCTTTGTCGCACTGATATGAAAGAGTGACAGAGAGGGAAAACTACGATACGCTACTAAGCACAAGCGATTGGCAAATTGGCTAAGCATCCAGGCCTAGCCGAGATAATATCATTCTGCAAACGTATAATACTATAAGCGATAAGTCACGTGACCATAATAACACGTGACTTTTCGTTCGAATCTCTCATTCTCATACTTTTTTATTACTTATCGTTTATCGTGTACGATTCTGCAATCTATGGCATCAATGTATGGCATCTTGGCTATACCTGCCGCAAAACAATCTGGCGACTGAAGGCGTCTTGCTATCTACGTTACACTTGTTAGTTCCAGGTCAGCGTGAAAGAGATAGCAGTATGCCCTAAGTCGCCAAATAGTTTTGCGGCAAGTATAGACCTACTGGTGTAAGGCCTGCCATAATAATTATGTAGCGTAGTAACGTTTTACGTCAGTCAGGTCATTACAAACATCTTAAATCTTCCGACGTATCCACAAATCTATTGCAATGATAAAAAAAGAGTTATTTATTTATTTAACGTTTATTGCACAAGAAAAACCAGATTATTTTACAAAAGGCGAACTTAATGATAAAAAGCATTCTCTACCAGTCAACCTTCGGGCAAAGCAGATAAGCTGTTGACGATACAACAAAAGCTTATATTACTTATGTGTGAGTAATGCATCATACATTTTGATTACAGTATACTTAATACGTAGTTATCATACTATGATACCTGTATTTATGTACATCAGTAGTACCTTATCTGGAGATACGTGTTTACCCGATTGTTTTTCTCGATTCTTGTTTGCTTGCTTTGCTTTATACGGAAAAATGTGACAGAAAGATAGACATTAGACAGACACTCCCCACTTTCCCCAGGGTTCCCATAAGTGTTTTTTGTATCGAGTTCGATATAAAATATTAACAAGCATAGAGCAAAATTGAATTTTGAGATAAATCTTGATTTCGCTCACATAATAACTCTAGGAATTCTTGTTGACTTCTCTCATTACTCTACGATTTAAACCTACTGAATGCGAGTGGCGCAGGACCGGTCATTGTGGCAATCTTTGAGGGAGACCTATGTTCAGAGTGGGTGTCTTTTGTCTCATTTGATAATAATGATAAAAAAATTAAGCATACCGTGTATATTGAATATTCTAAGGGCGTAAGTTTGTCGTTCATGAATTTCAGGATACATTAAAAAATCATACTAAGATACATATATCAATTTATATCTCAATATGTTTTTTTATCAATGTGCAATAGCCGCAACTCACGAATAAAATATCCGGAATCATCACACAAAATAACAATTAACTAAGGATAATTCCCTAAGGATTTGAACCCGGAACCTCTAGTTTCGTAGGCAGGGTCACTTCGGAGGCTAACACAAACATTAAATTTGATCGTATCCTGTGTATCTATCCCTAAACTTTACACATTTGAAATAGTTAAACAATGAAACTACATAGAGAAACTCATTTCGTTTCCCATCAGTCACTATTTAAATTAAATACCTATATACATTTATTTCGATAATAATAATTATAATCATTTGGTTTGCATGCAATAATAATCTAATTCATTACAAATCTCATCACAGTGACTCGAGCAGCATATAATTTGTTTAGTTCTATCATTTAAAAGGCTATACAAGTTGTAATCAAATTGTCATACCTCCAGCCGCTTTTTATACAGGGTGACTTCAAATTAGTGATACAAAATAATAAAACATGAATTTATTAATGGTTTTGAATAACTTTTACTATGGGACCAAATATAAAAACTCAAGAAAAAAATCGACGCTTCCATACATTTTGGTCAATTTATAACATAGCACATTTTTATGGAAGTGTCAGTTTTTTTCTTGAGTTTTCATATTTGGTCCCATAATAAAAGTTGTTCAAAGCCATTAATAGAATCATGTTTTATTATTTTGTATCGCCAATTTCAAGTCACCCTGTATAAGGAGAAACGTATTTGCCACATCAAATTTTCGCTTGAAATACTACTAGGTAAGATGAACATTGAACATTCATGTTCACTCATTTATGACCAAGGAGCGGAATTCTTCATAGCAAAAACTAAACTGTCAGAGGGATTGACCGAGGTGTTTTGTCGACTATCGATAAATAATTGACACTTAACCATTCATCGTTTATTTTTATTAATCGGAATCGGAATCAGGCTTTTAGGTATACGTATTGTACAGTCGCGGCAGATTATTAGGGACATCATTATTTTGTTCTATGCCACTGTCATTCAATAGTTATTTGTTATACAAGGGTGCAAAGTTGTATTTTACCCGCGAGTATGAAATTGAAACACGAGCAAGCGAAAGGATTCTATAGTTGAACCACGAGCGAAGCGAGTGGTTCTAAAATAGAATCCTGAGCAGCGAGTGTTTTAACATACGAGAAGTAAAATACATTTGCACCCGTGTGTAACACAAAACTTTTCCCCTCACTATAGCGAGGAAACTCAAAAAAGGTAATTATTTGTTCACATTACAATCATCATTATCATAGATCATCGTTAGTGATAATAATTTTCCAAATGCATCATGTATTTAATGCAAGATTTTGTCGCAGTAAACTTACCACGAAAAAGTAAACGCAGCACGATTTTAACACATTCCTGTAGTTGCACACCAACGCCAATGCATTATTAAATCATTCTCATTCATTATTTTTACAAAATTATAACAGAACACCCTGAAAGTTGTTTAGTTTACTATTTTTATGCGTGTTCGAGTCGGTAAATAAAGATTATAACCTATAATATTCTTTGACAATGTTGACGTTGACATTTTCTGCGTTTTGTGATTGCATCTAGTCATCTTATCATCATTCACTAAAACAATTGTTACTTATGGAATTTTAGGATTAATATGTTAAAATCATCATATTATATAAAGGTTTGTATTTTACACTAAATTCTCAAACAAATTATTTAATTATCATTAATATGGAACAATTTCCATGAGCATTTTACGTTTTGTTATTCCAAAACCAAGATCATTACTTTGCCACACAAGTGAATAATATGCGTTTTTACACGTTCGTATTAAAAGATAAACGAGCACTTTACGAGCTAGTGAGGGGAAAATTATTTTAATAAGGGACAAAGTATGAAAAGTTCATCAGAAATGGAATACAATACAATTTTTTTTAAATATGTTTTAGAGTTAATTGAACAATAAATAATTATACACCATGTTGTTCAAAACATTATTGGTCGGCAGTGTTTAAAAAAAAATCAACACTATTAATTATGTCCCTGTCACTCGCTGGGAGTCACTGTACTGGTATATACCCAAAAGCCTAATTACATTATTTTAACGATGTTTCATTGAGTGCAATTTTGTTTATCGATTGTCGATAAAACACTTCGTCCAATCCTTCTGACAGTTTGATTTTTGCTATGAAGGATTCCGCTCCTTGTTTATGACACATGTCATAAAGAGCTTTTTTAGTGGATTGGTTGCATCCACATCCAGAGATGCTTCTGATGGAAAGTTTCCTATTTTGGAAGCGTTTAATATCCGTCAATCACATGTATGCAGCACGGCACTCATAGCTCAGGAGTCAGTGCTACATATACCTAACTATACTGCATCTATGACTGGTTGATATAGATAGCATAGCTCTCATGGATAGGTACATTTTTATCACTGTCTTCGTTATTTCGAAATTTAGGTATGAACGTTAGGTATTTTATCATATCATTTTTATTTTAAATAATTTTTAAGCACTTACACTGAAAAAAATGCTATGTAAGTTGGATTTATCAGATCTTGCGTAATTCTTAGTGGAAATTAAGGTTAAATTTGGTTCTATCACAATTTAAAATTTTATTTTACCAAACTTTATTTTGGCATTCTACTAAATGAATTTGGTTGATTACACCAGTTTTTTGTTGATTACACCAATTGTTTGGTAATTGGTATTGATTTAAACTAGAAATCTGGTGTCGACTTCCACCTTTTTAGTTTTGTAAATTTGATAGCAAGGATTTGTTACATTTACGAGTATATCAAAGTTTCTTCGTAACATAGCCAACCTAAGTCACTTTAGTAAATTTATTTTTCAGTGGCTTCTAAAAATACATAAAATAGAATACTGCTTTATTATACTTGAGTACCTACATATTATTTTTCAGACTCACCGTATCAACCTCTAAACTTAGATACTTTTAAACTTGACCCGCGGCGCCCTGAACATGATATTGTACTCACTTCGGAACTTGAGAACTCACTCTAAGCCTACTTTGTTTCGCATGACCTAAGCCGCAACTTTCAAGTAGGCAATAGCGAGTAACTTAAGATCTTTGTCGGCTTTCGTAATAAAAATATAAATTGGTTTGTAGTACAGTTGCCAGGGACCCGTTTTTCAAAAGCGTGTAACTTGTAATTCAAGTGGTAGCTTATTTTTGACACCATTAATCAAATAAGGACATCCGCTTGTATTACAAGTTACAAGCTTTTGAGAAATAGGCCCCAGCATGTACCTTATACTATTAAGGTTTTCGCGTGGCCTAAGCCACAACTTTCAAGTAGGCAATAGCGAGTAACTTAAGATCTTTGCTAGTTTTCTTTATAAAAAATTAAGTTAGTTTGTAGTACAGTTACCAGGGGCCCGTTTTTCAAATGCTTGTAACTTATAATGCAAGTGGTAATTTCTTTTTGACACCATTAATCAAATAAAGATATCCGCATGTATTACAAGTTACAAGCTTTTGAGAAATAATATAAGAGCGAAAGGGGCAAACAATAAATAAAGTCAGGAAATTTTTAGAGCGAAGACACACATAGGTATTATATTAGCATGCGTACGCATTTTGGTTACAGGAAATGGTCGTTTTGTATGACACCGCGTCCAGTTACCGGCACGAGTACGCGTTTCATACAAAACGGAAATTTCAATAGACAAAATAATAAACAAAAATAAATAAATATCTTGGGACATCTTACACAAATCGACCTAGTCCCACGGTAAGCTCAATTAAGGCTTGTGGTGTGGGTACCAAGCGACGATATAATTATATAATAGATATATACATATGGATACTTAGATACATACACAACCACGACCAAGGAACAAATATTTGTGATAAATAAATACACAAAGAATGCCCTCGCCGGGATTCGAACCGGGAACCTCCAGCTTCGTGGGCAGGGTCACTACCAACTAAGCTACAGAGGCTGACAAAATGCATACGCATGCTGATAAACGTGTCTTCACCCTTATTAATAATGGGGTTACACTACAAATTAGATTCTAGTAAGTAAAACAGGATAACTTAAGTCCCGTTTGTCGTGTGTCCGTTAATTTGTCGTTAAAATATGAGTGATAATCGTGGAAGTTTAAATTAATAGTATAAGTATAGATGAAAAGTTACTTTTTAATAATAAGGCAATACTTGACATTTTCTATAGTGCAGATTTTATTCCGAGCGAATATTTGCCTTGCCTCGTTCCCGTTGAAAATATATGCTCATTCATGTAAGCCATTTGTTCACCCAAATTGTAATTGAATAGATACTTGAGTAAAATTGTAAACAATAAACCATATTTATCAACATAATTGTCAAAGCCTTCGCACCCCGCTCTCCTAAAACACCATCAAATCAATTTCATTACTATAAAATTTCAGTCAATCATTGCGTGCTATAAAATTTGGGAATTCTCCCTTAGACCCAAATCGACAGCCAATAAAGGATCTCATTAACTCCCTAAATGTTCCCCTTCGCAATTACGAACTTTTGGATTGTCCTCGAGGTCTTTCAAAGAAAATAGATCGTGAATTTTAACCTCACAAATGAAGAATGTTGCAATGAATTTGAATCGATTTCTGATAAAATTACCTCTTACTCTCAAATAGAATGAACATTATTCATAATTTCTGTAGTAAATGCCAATAATTGTAATCTTTCATTGCACCGCCCCTAACTTCTCTGCTTTGACTTAAGTTTGACTGGTAGATAATGACTCTTGGCATTAAGTTCGCCTTTGTACGTTCAAGTTTTTTTAAGAAATATCTAAAGTAGTTTGTATTTGCATTTTAATATTTTACTCTAAAATGGTGTACTTATTAAATTGTTAAGTTTTATTACAATAGCTAGCAAATTTAAGTTGTATGATACGTAATATATAAGTTAATTTACGATCAGAAACTGACACAAGCAGTACAGTCAGCTACAAGGTCATGTCTCCACATTTTCACCTTACTGAGGTGAAAAAGTGGATACATGACTTAATGACTTAGTAACTGACCGTACAATGTTTTCACGCAACGTACAACTTCTGTTCTAACAACTAAATGTTTTGAGTTGATAGTGTTTCGTTGGTACAAATGTAGACATGTGTTCGACTATACGTGCCTACACTGCCGACATGAGGAACGCATCATGTCACTAGCAGTTTCCAGCATTTGCCACGGCTGAAGGAGCCTAGGTCCGCTTGGCAACCTAATTACAAAATTTGGCATCATACTAGTATTCACTACTACTCGTACTGCTATCTGAACTTCCAACCAAAGAAACTAGGCTGCATGAGATACCATATTTTTAATAGAATCACCTATAAAAGCTAATTTAACAGACAGCTTAAATGCTTCATTAGCCCATCAAACACCTGATCCCCTTTATAAGATAATGTATAGGAAGCCATTTTTAAACTCCTACCTCAGGAAACAACAGCTAAATTCAAAGAGAACCCCAAATAGTTACCTGTCACTGATAAGAAACAAATGATGGCTATGATAGACAGTTTTGGAGCACTAGGCCGCTCGGAATGACTTCTATGTCTACAATTAAGGCCTAACCTTTGTTGTCCAATCTATTACGGTATTGGATAGCATTCAGTGAAGTAGGTAAGAATTGATCGTTAATTGTGAAACGGTTTCTTATATAATTATTCTCCAAGAGGTTCTTTTCAATTCTTAGGTTTCTTATTTATTGAGTCACATATGAAATAGCCATCTTTTTTTAAGTGATATTAAAAAAGCCTTAAAAACAACTCTTTGGAATAATTAAAAAAAATATGTAAAAGAAGAGGACAGGCAGTTTGTTGGCAGTTATATAAAAAACACCAATGGCGAAACTTAGGAATCAAATACGAAAAACATCAAAGGCGAAAGCTATCAAACCTGAAAAATTATATTCTTTTTTTTATAAAGTACGGTATAATATATTCTCGTACTGGCATGTTTCATTAATTTTGTACAGTAATGCGAGAGATCCGAAATTTAACCCTTTTATCATTTTATGGGTCAGTAATTGCCAGTGAAATATATTATTGGAATTATTAACAGATATAAAACGAGGTTAAATTGAGCGAAATGCAAAATTTACAAACGAGGTTAACCTCGTTATCTTAAAGTTGACAAACGAAGTAAAAAGGTACTACAAACACTATACAGACGGCTGAAAACCCATTAATATTGTTCCTGTCACCATGTCAGAAATAAAAAAGTTGTCACGTGGGTATTTTACCTATATTAAGTGAAATTTTCCAATTTAAACTAAACCTCATAGACCTGTTATATTTTTAGGTACGTTAATATGTTTAATAGCAATCAAGCTAAAACATCCACAGTTTCGTTACGCCACACTAAATTTCTCGGGTAAATAGCTTTTCCTGCGATACGAACTACTAATTTATTCGTACTAGTCATACCTAAATGAATATGTATATTTTGCAACACCCCGTGCTAATTATAATACTTCATTAGCAACATCGATCGTCAGCTGGTTTCGACGGAACCAGGGTATTCTTGTCGTGTATTTCTAGAACTTTCTTTAATTAGTTCTGGCAGAAACACGTTTTAAGCATTATGCAACGGCTGAAGAGAAACGGATGTGGCAGTAAAAAATTGTTTTGCGATTTGTTTGATCCTATATTTTGTGGATATTCAATAATATTCTTGACATTACTTTAAAGTCTTTAAACAATATTATTGTTAATAGGTACAATTATATTTTTAGCATTAGCACAAATGGTGAACAATCTAGAATTGACTTTGTATTCAAATTT
>JALPQI010017084.1:0-30807 GCA_025490895.1 Thaumatotibia leucotreta
AGAAAAACTAATTGTATTGCATTTATCCGTATTAAGGAATAGATTATTATTTCTACAGTAAGTCTCAAAGCTGCATAGATCATTTTGCAATAGTTTACAATCAGCAGAGCTACGAATGACTTTATAAATTTTTGCATCATCTGCATAAAGAAGAATGCTTGAGTGGCTAATAGATTTTACTATGTCATTTATGTATAGAGTAAATAGAAGAGGCCCCAAGTGTGAGCCCTGGGGGACGCCAGAACATACATGTTTACTACGAGAAGTAAACCCAGAAACCACTACCGACTGTGTGCGATTTTCTACATAAGATTTAATCCACCGAAACAGGTCACCATGTATACCGAGTTCCCAAATCTTACATAGTAAAGTATAGTGACAAATCTTGTCAAATGCTTTGGAGAAATCGGTATACACGGCATCCACGGAGAATCCGTCATCCATAGCCTGTAGTATTTCGTTAGTGAACGTTAACAAATTTGTATCAGTTGAACGGCCTTTGTAAAAACCATGTTGAATAGGTACGATGTGGTGTCGCACAACAGCAGATAATTGGTCCGTAACAATTTTTTCTAGGAGTTTACTGAATTGGCATAATTTAGATATGGGACGATACTTCTCTATATTACGACTAACCGGTCCCTTAGGTACAGGAGTTATCCAGGCTTTTTTCCAAATAACAGGAACGCAACCTTCTTTAATAGATTTATTAAAAATTATTGTTATTGGAGCTGCCAAAGTAGAAAAGCAATTTTTAATAAATAATGGATGCACTCCGTCTGGTCCTGCACCCTTATTAGTATTAACATTTTTTAGATATTTTCTAACCATGTTTTCAGTAATTTCTATTGTGTTAATGTCTATTATGGGATTAGTTGGTGCAGCCAAATTGTCAGCATCAGCAGGACTCCTGTCATACGCTTCAAAAACAGAATGGAAATGGCTATTAAATAAATTACAAATTTCTTCGCCGCTTGAAGCAACACTATCTTTATACGACATAGTTTGCGGAAGCCCATTAGTCGAAAATATTGATTTAATATATGTCCAAAAAAATTTAGGATTATTCTTAATATTATTTTCAGAAAGAAATATGAAATCACGATAGCATTTTTGCTCCATTTTTTCGGCGCGTATTCGCAAAAGTTTAAAACTATCATAATCTAATGGGTTTCCGTAGAGTTTCCATAACTTGTGAAATTTACGTTTTTCATTGAGGAGTTTTTTTAAAGGTTTATTATACCAAGGTGGTAACTTTAAAGAGGAGCGGAGTTTACGTCGGGGTACGTACTTATGAATTAACTGATTTATTAGACCGTAGAATTTTTCTACTGCAGCTTCACAATTGAGATTACAAAAATAATTACACCAGTCTATGCTATTTAATTCAGTGTTAATATTTTGGTAATTTGCCAAGTGAAAATTGTAAATTTCTTTTGCTAGGGGCGACAATTGTGGCACATAGTTAAGTTCTAAAGCGACAGAAAGTGCTTTATGGTACAAAGCGTCCTCGGCTACCAATGGTTCTTCGCATATAGAAACTTCACAACACCTATTACACAATACTAAATCGAGTACATTACCACAAGAATTAAATACATGATTGTACTGTTTCAAGTCAGAAAAACATAAAAAATCCGTTAAACTTTGCGATGCAAAATTGCTACCCGGCGACAACTCCATTGCGCATGATGATGAAGCTGACAACCATTGCACTTGGGATAAATTAAAATCACCTACTATCAGAAATATATCATTCATGTGATCTATAGTTAACTGGCATACTATATCAAAAAACGACATTAATGATTCCCTATAGCAAGACCCATGTGGTATATATACACAAGCAATGTTTAAATTACGGGAATTGGTTCTACCTACGTTATTAGTAGCATTGGCGTTCGAGGCCGACATAGGGACGGAGACCCACACACACTCGCAACCAGATGACGGGGGCACAGGCCAGTCGCGGCGCATCGGACGGTGGTCGGCTCGCACGGCCAGGAGCACCCCTCCGCCGCGCGCAGCACCGCTGTCTACTACAGAATTCCTAAATAATTAGAATATTTCACATTCATTATATTGATGCCGTGTGGTGACGGCAGTGAGAATACATTTGTCACCACCCCAACTCCTCCTGCGGATGTCGTAAGAGTCGACTAAGGGATTGAAGTGTCACTGACCATTATTTGATAAAAGATTGATGATGGGCAGCAGCGTCATCATAGTGGACACATTACTGCGATCGCCAATCCGCTTGCCCAGCATATGGGCATATGCCTCCTAATGCGCATAGTTAATAGGAGAGGCTTACGTCCAGCAGTGGACTATCATAGGCTGATGATGATGATGATGATGATGATGATGATGATGTATACATTTAAATATTTTTTCATCACACATGCTGTCTAAGCACGCCATTGCTTGCGTGCGTAGAGGGAGTAATAGAAAAGTGAAATTCCCTAGGGAGTAATAGAAATGTCAGTACGTCGTAGAATAATATTTTGTCTTAAAACTTATTTTTTTGTCCGCAAGTGTGATGAAAAACATTGTAGCATCACGGTCGGTAAGCGGAATACTAACTCGAGTCATTAAAAGCCCTCCGCCTACGGTGTCGGGCTTCTAACACTCTCGTTAGTAATTCCGTACTTACCTCCCTTGATGCACAATGTACTAATATTATTTGCTAAATAACTTTGCTTTACGTCTTTGGCCTATAATAGTCCACTGCTTGACAAAGACCTCTCATATTACCAATTCGTATGTCGCTTCAAACATAAATTATACTAAAGTTGCAATTGTAAATAATGTGTTGCCTGAAAACTTCATCAGCTATTACATTTAATAGCAATACGCAAGAAAATTAACGACCATGTAAAAAGCTATTATGATCTAAATTATTAGCATTTAGACATGCTATTTACATGTTTGCATTTCCATGAAAACTTGATAAGTTATAATTATACTATACATTTTACAACGCGTGTTAATAAAATGATTAACATTGCTACAATCATAATTATTTATATCTCCTTGAGAATCACGGGCTTACTAATCTCGTTTTTTTATAGGCTTGCACGGGGATATAGATCCAACACGTACGACCTTTTGGATAAAATTACTGTCTTACACCTGCTGTAACCCATTCACGGGCACATCAATAGATATCTGTAAATCGGTCCTAGCAGGCGTATAAAGACTATTGAGAAGTAGAAAGACTAATGGGCTATGGTTATGGAGGATGGATGGATATATGGAAAAATCACCAAATTAAAAATTTTAGAAACCGATTTCTCCAAGATCCCCGATTTGCTTCCATCGTTGGTTTCCTCAAATCCTACTAGTCTAGTACCTACTGTATAGTATTGATTAGTGTTTCAAATCATTAGTATGAGAATACAGCTATTATTACTAATAAATCAATCTCGTACTGACAGAATCCAAGAAAATGTTACAGAAATCGAGAAACTTAGCGACGAAGTAGTTTCTTTCAGTTAGAAATAAGTTCAGAAAAGTTTCCAACTCTGCTCAAGAAGAAGATAAGCTTTATGAAATTGTTTTCTCTATTTATTCACTTTAGATAACTTTTACAATGTCATTATCATTATATTTGCCATTCGAATGTCTGCAATGTGCGAGATGTCAGAAGCCATCATAATTCTCAGTCGATGGCCACTGCTAGAATAGATTAGTGATTAGACATAATGAAATACTTGAAAATATTTTTTACTTGACTGAGTGATCAATATCACTGACATCTGTTTTCACACGTCTCATCATCTTCATTATCATCAAATCAGCCGAAAGACGTCCACTGCTGCTGCTGAACATAGGCCTCCCTCAAAGATTGCCACAATGACCGGTTTTACGCCACCCGCATCCAGAGGATTCCTGCGACCTTCACCAGGTCATCAGTTCACACGTCTACTTAGACTAAATATATTAAGGGATACACTATCTGTTATGTAAGATCTTTTGTTACAATATGTTTATTGTGAATAAACGATTTCATTCATTCATTCAAGTGGCTTGCGCTCTGCATGCAATTCAAAGCAGGTATGTATAGTGGTAACAACTTACCAACAATAACCATCCGTATTTGTTTCTCATTTTAGATTGTTATCAATATTATAATTTGGGAATTATTTACTATTTTACTGGCAACCCATGTGGCTCCCAAGGCGGGAGCCTTCATGTAGGCTGAGGCATTGGCTGATGTATATTTTAAAAAAGTAAAAAAAAAAACAAGAAAGTGCACGTATTGTAGAAATCGAAAATACAAATGGACGTATTTATGCAAAAAGGAACCAACCCACAAGATTTTTCGTATCTAGACATAGACATTTTTCGTTCTAATTAGCACCTAAACTCAAAACAAAAAAGAAAATTTTTACAATGACAAATTAGTGTGGATTGGTTCCTTTTTGCATAAATACGTCCAAATATAAAATAAGTTGAGTACAAACCTATTTTCAGAACTTAATAACATTTACGAATTATATTAATGTTGAAAATATGACCCTGTTATAGGTTTTCCTATAAACTATACGTACACTCTCTGAAACATGTTGCGCGTAGTAACTAAATACACGTGAATGTAACCGGTTAGTTATAGTTATTGCCACTGTCATTCACAGTTGTATTAGTTCAAATTATTTTCGTGCTAGTGACGCATGCCATAACAAACGATAAGCCTCACCATCTACTGTTCGTGAAATGAATTACCACTCACAATTCAGACAGGCATCAGACGGTCTGATTCAGACTGCTTTTTGCCGTAACAAAGTTTAAGTAAACAAAGCCACAATATTTTATTGGTTCTCGACGTCAACAGAATCAAAGATTCATCTTTAAATTTCTTGCGAGTCAGCAATTTTTCACTGAAGTTGTAAAACTTTAGATTTTTTAAAACAAGACAGATATTGATGAATTTATGTGCTTCGCAGAACAAAGTTTACGTGTACTAAGAGTTTCTAACCTTCGTGTGTAAATAATACAAAAATTTGCTTCGTCATCATCATATTATCAGCAGAATGACGGCCAATGCTAAGTATAGGCCTCCCCCAAAGATTGCCATAATGACCAGTCCTACGCCACCTGCGTCGGTGGATGCGGACTCCTGCGACCTTCAGTAGGTCATCAGTCCACCATGTCTTAAAAATCTGCTTATGAAATGAAACTCTGATTTAAATTGACAATGAGTCAAATACGTATTTGAGCGCCATGTCAGCGTCAAATAAAATACTTACTTACCAATCGAAGTTTCCAAATATATTTATTTTGGTGCACTTTACTAACGACCTATTTTTCCGCGGATAAATTACATCCGTGAGATAACATTATCGCAGTCCATTTCCCGATACATACATACGATTACAGAAGTGTAGAAAGAAGGCTTTTTTCAAGACCAATGTCGATGACTAAAACCGACACGAGTTATAAAAAAACCGGCCAAGTGCGAGTTGGACTCGCGCGCGAAGGGTTCCGTACCATTATCAATTTATTATTAAAAAAATACAGTTAAATCAACCTACTTCACAAACTGTAGGAGATAATTTAATCAAATCAAAAATCGTTGATAGAGTTTATTAATGTGCATAACATATATTTTTTTTAGAATTTTATATCGCGTAGTTTAAAACATAGAGGGGGGGGGGACACATTTTTCAGACTTTGAGAGCTGATATCTCGAAAACGATTTCCTTAAATAAAAATGAGATTTATAAACCTTCATATCATTTCCAAAGACCTTTCCATTAATACCCCACACGCTTATATACAACTAAAAAAATTTGTCTATCCCTCAGTTACATGTATGGAGGGCCCCCACCCCAATGTTTTTTTTTACAATTTAGTATCATAATCCTGTAGCGGTTCATGCAACACAAATCCTTACCAAATTTCGTTACTGTAGCATTTATAGTTTCCGAGTAAATCGGCTGTGACAGACGGACAGACGGACAGACGGACATGACGAATCTATAAGGGTTCCGTTTTTGCCATTTTGGCTACGGAACCCTAACAAGCCTACATTTCAACATCAAGCGAAAAATACATAATTGCATTGTAAAATACAAAATTTTACAATGCATTATGCGTGGAAAACTAGACTATCTCGGCAGTACCAATACCGACCAGGTCGTGCGGAAAAGTACTATGAAACTTCAAAAGTAACGCTTTCTGTGCATAAGTTTATCCTTAAAAATAGCATTTGATTGAGCATTGAGCTTTCGAGCATATGCATTGTAAATGAACATCTAAAATTATTCTAAAAGGTATATTTTATTCGGGGATGGTGAAAGGAGCTCTTAATATACAGTGTGCTTGCTAGGATTACGAAAGATTTACACCATTCTGGATGTCATAATAAACAAAACGAAAATGTGACGTAACTACCTAATGTAAAATGTCAACAAAAAAATAAAGATCAATAAATTAAGTCCTTATGAAGATCTCCGTGAGACGCTAAATGCTGTCACTTCCGGTGTATGTGGAGGTCCAAATGGTAGGCCGATGGTTAGCAGCTACTTATTGACTGAAATGATATTTATTTTTATTTGAAACGGGCTTACTCGTGGCTACAGACTAGCCAAGGACAGAGATGCGGTCTACGATGAAGTGAGCTCGCCCAGAAGGTGCCTATTCATTATTGATAATGATGATGATACATATTAGATAGGCTGCCTCAGGAACAGTGACGAACTACCTTCCGTTGTGTTCACGCATGTTTGTCACGGTATTTTGCATGTGTAGCATCAGTAGAAAAGTTATCCGGCATTTGCATACGTTGTTTATTCAATGGGATAAATGGCATGGTAATCGGTATCGTTTTCATTGTGTGTTTACCACATCTGGTTTTATTTATAATATGACATCATGTATCATTTGTGTATCACACTAGAACTTTTGCTGATTTGTAAAGGTGCATTCAGACTAAACGAGCATTCGCTATTCTATCCCCCACTCTACGAAATCAACGAATCATGTTTTGTGTAACGATCGAATTTCGTAGAGTAGGGGATTAGAACAGCGAATGCTCGTTTGGTCTGAATGCACCTTTAAAGTATAAAGTTTTGCATTCTGGTACAGTCAAAGACAAAATAAGGTGTACACAAAAATGTTCAAAAACATTCTGCTTTCTGAAAATCATTGATTGGCAGAAAAAGCATGCTTTCAGACCCGAGCCGTTTTAGTGAGTGGCATCTTTGATTGCTATTTTTGTCTTTATTGTATATTTTATTGAATCAACATGCGATATGAATAACACAACGTATAAAACGTATACGTATGTAATAATAAGAATAATTAGTATGTTGAAATTAATTTAGTGTTAAGAGTGTAGTAGTACTTATTTTTAAAATACCACTTCATGAAATTAACCCGCTATTAATTAAATTACATAAAACGTGTTCGAACTAATTATAGTAATATTTTATTGGACCAATAATTGTGTTCGAATAAAACTTGTCCACATTTGCGAACAGTACATTCGAAAGTAAAATATCATTCCTACAGTTTATTAACGAATCCGTGCACTTGCAACAATTTTTTCGCATAAATTTCGCGCCGATCCGCGATAGTGCACTCTACGCATGCGCGTGACGGAAAATAATTGATCGCAAACTCGCCCACTAGAAAGAAAAGTGGTCTAATGTAAATCAACTAGAATACCAACACATGTGTAGGCACCGGCAAAAAAAATGCACACACGGACTTGCAGAAGCGAGCAGCGTGACCGTGGATAAAAATCATCAGCACTGCATTCGAGGACCCATTGACGAACTATCCACCGATGAAGGTGGACCGGATAAAGGAGTTGTGACCCACAAATGGATTGGTGACTTTAGTGCTGAAGTGTTGTGACATTTGTTCAAAATGACTGCCATATTGTTGATCGCTTGTATGGTGGTGGCGCAAGCGAGGGCCGGTATAGTTGAGTTGAACTGCAGTGATAATGCTACGTGTATTGAGCATATGGCGAGGGAGTTTGTGAGGAGTATGAGAGAGCAGAGGACGGTGCGGGTGTTCGACGCGCTGACGATCGAGCCGGTGGCGACAAAGGGGGTGAGGCAGGCGCGGTCGACGCAAGGGGTTCTGTCGAAGTTTCTGGAGAGCCACGCGTTAAGCTTCGACTGGAACGACTGGTCGTTCCGGTTGACCAAGCCTGAGGAGAGGAGCGGCGTCGTAGATTTGGAGGTCTACGATAGCAGAACTGCTAAAGGTGAGTGTTTGAATTTTAAAACAGATTTGAATCATAATACTGGAACCACAGTAGCAGTAGATTAAATCGATACAAACAAAATTATTCTTTTGACAAACTAAAATGTTAGTATTGTAATTAAATTGAAATCAGTAATAACTTAAGTCTTCTTAGTCCTTAATCAAGAAACGTAATTGAAATTGTTAATAAATTCCAGACACTCTAATTGTAAACTACGAATGGCTACGATTAAGAGATCTGAATTGATTTGAATAAGCGTTTAGATTTAAATTAATGTCAAAGTTAGGTTATGCGCAACGACTAATTATTCGGTAGCAAATAGCATGAACATAAATATTAATCCTATTCTGATTGAAAAACCACGCTTCGCTACCCCTACAGTCACATATGCCGGTTTTAAAATAAAGGAAAGCATCGAACAACAACTTTGAGCTTTATTCATTTCAGATAAGATTGTATTTACATTGGGTAGATTGTTTGACTTATGATTTTTAAGGTTTCTCGTAATTGTAAGGTCAGCCTATACACTAGCAGATCGTTTTAGTTGATTACGTGCTTTTCAACAAGAACTCTGATTAAATTGGGATTAAAATATAAATAAAAGCATGTTAACGATTACTTTGTAAGCTTGTGACTGATTCTATTTGAGTTTGAAAATTAAATAATCTCAGTACATCCTCTCTACAGCATGTAATAGTTAATGAAATTGTGCATTGCATCTTTAGCTATATATTGGTCACTATTAGGCCATTTAGGTCTGCAGATAGTCTAAGCAATGTCACCGTTACGACTAAATTAATATTAAAGAGTGTGTCATGAAAGTTTTTAAAAATGAGTAAAACACAATGTCGCGTCTATCATTGTTATTTAATTATTATTTAAAAATACTAACAGATATATAAGATTTTAAGCTATAATAGTTATTTACAATATTAGTAAGATATACAACAGGGTATTTGCCCTGTAATTTAGATGACACTGGGTAAAAAAAGCGACTTGAAAAGAGGGTAGATAGATGCGTTGTGGGTACACCACTACTAAAACCCGCAGCATGTCTGTTACTACATTAATCATTTAAGATAGCATTTGAAACAAAACCGAAATGCTAGCAACTCAAACCCTAAAATTTATTCCGTAAATTACCCATTACAAATTCTGCTAAAAATGATTATGAATATTTTAAAGCTGACAATGAATACTAAGAACTGAAACGTCCTAAATTAGAATTTGACCAAAGAGCCTTCTGAATGTTTTTTGTACAAGTCACCATCAGATATAATTATCGGAGCGGCCACGGCACTCCAAAATATCTGAACATTCACTTTAACACTATAACAATAGAGGCTCATTTAGATATTTGCAAGTAGCCTGGGGCCCGTTTTTTGAACGCTTGTAACTTGTAACACAAGTAGAAGTCCCTTTTTTACACTATTAATTAGATAAGGACTTCCGTTTGTATTACAATTTACAAGATTAAGAATTAGGCCCCTGGCGGCTCTGTATTTGATGGCGACTGTACATTTCCTGCGTGTAACCGATGCTTTACCAATTCCATACCAATGACATGCCGACGGGTAATTAGTTCATTTTGCTGTGAAATTAGTCTCCGGCTTTTCTCTTGCGGAATTTCCGCTATTAGGTACCCATTTTCTTTCTTTGCGTTCAATGTCACGAGTGTTTACCTTCTTTTACTTGCATTCTGTGCCAAAATTATCCAGCGAAATCTCCGGGTGGAAAACCCTGCCGAGATTTTGGTAAGGAACTGCCAATTACTAGATCATCTCAAGATCAGGTATATTTTGTATCCGTGCGTTGATAGTACTCAAGTAATAAGTAATAAGCAATCAATTCAACAAAAACAATTTTTGTACAGACGGCCAACACTTCGAGGGCACTTAAACATAGCCCGCTTCTTCTCTTGGCAAGTTGGTTTGTCAGTAGATACCTTAGACTATAGGTACATAAATAGGTACAAGGGTACAACACCAAGGTTTTCTAGAGAATTTCTTTAGCGTTAAGAGCATTTTTTGCAAGTCCTATTACATAAGCTAAGGACTTTGTTCATATTTAGTCATTATTGTCATCACCATGATCACCCTTTTTCTGTTCACTAGATGGTCATAGGTCTCTTCTATTACCTATGGGTGTATGTGGACGCAGTCAGAAGTAATGCCCATTATCGCCACGTTGGGCTTGCGGTTTGACAATCGTATTAGTATGTCTATTATAATGAGGCTACTGCCC
Organism: Thaumatotibia leucotreta; assembly: GCA_025490895.1. Classification (NCBI taxonomy): domain Eukaryota; kingdom Metazoa; phylum Arthropoda; class Insecta; order Lepidoptera; family Tortricidae; genus Thaumatotibia; species Thaumatotibia leucotreta. The sequence goes on from JALPQI010017084.1 coordinate 10,466, forward strand.
ATCATGAATCTTCTAAAACCAAATGGTCTTCAATCCCTTAGTTGACTCCTACGACATTCACGGGAAAAGTTGGGGTGATGACAAATGTACGTATATTCTAACTGCCGCCGCCGGGAGGCCAGTATTAATAGTAGTAGGTATTCAATTCATCAGTAGGCAGCAGTATTTACAGTAGTAGTATTCACTTCTTCTACTCAAAAAGTCTTCCTTCGAAAATTTGTTGCTATTCATTCACATAGAAAACTCAATTTATATAACAATGATGCATAATCATAACTATCATTCTATTGAAGAAAATGTAATCGCTAAAAGAGCTTTTTTCTTGTATATTAAGGTCCACAATGCTTGGTTTGTATCAGTTGGTTGACTTTGTAAATGTGAGCGTAATAACATAATCTATGTCAATTGAGCAGAAGAAAAGTAAACGTATCATATCAAGAGTTCAGTAATACATGAGAGTCGATTTTTTAGTTATGCAATATTCGGTTTGATAATGTATAGTATAGTAGTAATGACACCTAATATTAGGTCATTACCTATGAAATTGGCGTTTTTGATCATTGACTTTAATTAGTCCCTAATTGTATTGTCTACAAATTCGATTGTTTGAACTGTATAACAGGAGTTTTAGCGCGCTATTTTTCTATCTAAATCTTTTATGAATTATTAAGAAAGTTATCTTAGTAGATACTTGAGTACTTACATTAATCCCAAATAAAAGAAACAATTTATTTTTTGAAATCTTATGTTAAATATTTCTTGTTTACGTTAATCCCAACGTTAAAAAATGGTTCACTCATGAGTAAAAATCCTGTACTTATTTAAATCTTGTACAGCGCGTACTTAAACGTAGGGAGATTTGGATAACTCAAACTAAGCCTCTAGACGAAGACTGCTGAACACGTCTGAAATGAAAATTCATGTACCTAATGTGAATACTATTATGTATTTATCATAGTATTCAACATATAACTAAAGACCGAAGAGCTGACGACTTCCTCGCACAACGCATCAGTATTGCGTTACAGCGAGGAAATGGCGCTAGCATTCTTCGTACAATGCCACAAGGGCCATTCTTAGATAGGTATAGGTTAGGTTAAGTAGATTAGTTAGATTAATCTATGTCCATAAATTGTAGCTTTGAAAATAAATACATAACACATATTTACCTTTGATATTTCAAATTGTTTAAAATCTAAGTTAGAGTAGCTCTAAAGAGTTTCTATAATAAAATTCAGGACCAACTGAAATATATGACCAAAAACGTTACATTTCATAGGTTGTTAAAGATGTTATTGATATATGACCTGGCCCATACAATCTTAGTTGTATTACCTAGCAAACGACTTTCTTACCTAAAAGTTCATGTTTTCTGTCGTCTGACTGCTATTTTCTTGATAAAAATACAGCAATGGGCTCGTTCAAAACTTATGTGAATTTGGCCGATTTGTAAACCCCTCTTGATAATATTTGGTGAGCATCTTTTCGGAACCATCGTGATCATTCGTGATATTTGTAGGACCTTCGTTTTTATAAGAATATTGTTTTTAATACTACATGTTTGTCGTTGAAAATGCTTTTTAATTGGCTGTCATATTTGGATTTCTCGAAATTGCTCTTATGGCTATGACATTTACAAATAGGTATCTTTTAACAAAATAATCGAATAGTCTTGTCCCCAGCAGCACTAACGAAATGTAATGTTATGCTTAAGATAATGAACATAGTGGACAATACAATTTAAACATGGAGCAAAATTTCCACTGGCAGAACTATTTATCAAACAATAGAAAAGAGAATATTCTTCATGCTTATCTTATCCTATTAGTGGAGTCCATTGTGATATTTTGTGTAAAATCATAATTATGCTTACTGATTAATGCAGTTTGGCAGATTTGTGATTATTCACCTGCTTGTGTATAATTGTTTTACATGAATAAAAAACTGAACCTGCAAAATAGGTCCAGCCATTTGAAGCATTTTTCACACCCAATGGCAGTCGCCACGTTCAAATTGACCCAACTCTTATTACATAAAAGCAGTCTTTATGTATTGAAGGAATGTGGGTTGAATTAACAATTACGAATAACCAATTAATTACTAACAGCTACCAAGATAATAACTAATTTCCCCTTGAAAGCACACATTACCGTCCACTTGTTCCGCCGGTCCAATGCCCCATGTAAGTGTTGTGCTGCCGGAACTGCCACTTCGTATAGTCGGTTTGATTATTATCGACCACAACAGTACAGTTTGTCATCAAATATAGTATGTTGGAGCGGCTAGTGCATCTAAAATGTCAGAACATGGACTCGTAGACAATAAAGGCTCTCTGATATAGCAACAGCAAAGTGATGAAAAAATCTTTAGTTTTTTGCACTGTATACTTTGTTGCTATTTTGATTATGTTATGAACCATTAAATTAAACAAATCTACAAAAAAAAATGTTTTTGTAGATCAAATAAAAATAAATTTGAAAATATTTTTACTATGTTAATATCAATTATAAATATCAGATATCAATATTAAAACATACTATGTACCTAGACATCAGCTACACACGCTTAGGAAGTGACTTCAAATCCTACCTCTGGCGTTGGTGAACTCATGAAAATGTCTTTTTTTATCGTATCAATTGCATTTTAACCAACTAAAAACCGGTTGAAAATATCCGGCTTCTTGATTATCGAAAAAATGTGTAAATGGTATGATAAATAATAATAACTAAGGAAATACAATAGAAAATTGTTTTGCCCTATCATCCTTTTACGCGAAGAATATAACACAATATCGTGTAATTGACAGGTAAAACAATGGACATTCAATCGTAGGTTAATGTGCTACATACATGAAGCATATGCATAGATATAATGTTGCAGGAACACCTCAGATTCAGAGATTGAGCTAGTAAAAATATGAATTTATGATTGTATGTGTAATTATATATATTTACATATCGCTTCAATACATCGCAACAGGTAATTCTAATTATGTATAAAATAATCCATAACTACAGCCGATTCATTTTTACTTGTTTTAACTAGTTCACAAGTTTCTAACCTTCAAATACATTATTTTTCACTGAAACCACCATATTTGCCGAAATTGGGAGACCGATATTGAAATCACCTTCTTTATCATTGCATATAGAAATCCTTTGTTATAGCTTATAACCGAACACAGTTTACGAAAAAAATATACACTTTGACGGGTAAAATATTATTGTTGACTAGATAAGACAAGTAACAAATAATAGGCTTTATATTTTTTTATACTCCTGAAATTGACATAAAACTCTATTCACATATCTACTAAACAACTTATCAAATAGACTATAATATACGTGCTATAATTATATTATTAAAGCATTATAGTTACTCTGTGTTGCTTTGGTCAAAACAACTTTGCTCGAGAAACCTTATTAGCAATGAAGTATTCATTAGTGGCTTTGTATGGAGCCCCATTCAGGCGTTTGTATACCAACTTTTGTTTACATACCTTTCTTTACCAGTTGTTTTTGTTCAATACCTACATTTATATCAAATTGTTTGTTTTCGTAGGTATTATGTTTACTTATTGTATATTGATATCAATTTGTTGACGTATTATGTTTACCATTTATTATTAAGCTTATTCATATTTGTTGGTAGCTTTTATATTTTCAATTAAGAATTAATTACGTTTTTTCGATTTAGATGGTAAACAATAACAGTCTTATAATCATGATTGAATTGTTAAATATTTTCTTTGTTATTAACAGTACATATAGCCCTCCGATATTTTGCGCGCGTTAAGAATGCACCATCCTTACTGAAAAGTAAAATACAGTACATTGACACAGTTTCTTTATGGTTACGTACCATTTGGTTTAGCATTTATATTATAGCAGAATAAAAACTATCACTATGAAACAAGAAGTTACCGTAGAATTTAAAGTAACAGTTTACTTTCTATCTATGTCGGATTTATTTGGTGAAAATAAAGCAAGTACCTATCAAGAAAATTTCTCACAACAATCAAAACAGCCTCCGCCTATGCCAGCCTCTATCAGTCTCCGTAACTTAGTTGGTAACTAGTGACCCTGCCTACGAAGCTAGAGATTCCGGGTTCAAATCGCGGCGAGGGCATTATTAGTGTATTTATTTATCACAAATATTTGTTATTTGGTCATGGCTGTCTATGTACTTAAGTATCTATAATATGTATGTATTAGGTATTATAATATATCGTCGCCTGGTATCCAAATCACAAGCCTTGATTGGGTTTACCGTGGGACTACATAGGTCGATTTGTGTAAGATGAACCAAGATACATAATATATATTTATATAATATATATGCCATCATCACGGAATAAATCACAAAGTGCAACTTGCAATAACTAGTGCTGAAATATTCGGGTGCTCAATAATTCCAATTTACATAGAAAATATCTCGTTTTAAGTCATAGTAGGTACTAATAACTTCGTTTTCCTTGAAAGAAACATAATATATTCATTTGATTGACCTTTGAGAAAAATATCATAACAAATTCCTAATAGGCTTATACCTAAATTATTTTATATCTCCAATAGCTTAGCACCAAAATAGCAATGATCTTTGATCTGAGTGGTTGCCTATTTTTCTTTAGCAATTTGGCTTCTATTTTGACGAATAATATACTGTACAAGTAAGAAATTGCTATAATATTTTACTTGCCCTTAACAGGAAAATCTTTATATTATGTACTTTACGTGGCATAACAACTGTGTCTACGCATATTTAGTATACCATCTTACATAATTATGGAACAATGGCTCTCCAGAAAATATCAAGTATTATGTATGGAATAGTAACGTTTTCAAAAATGTGTCATGATATGAGTACATTTTAAGGTGCGTTCAAACCAAAAGAACATTCGCTGTTCTATCCCTTCACTCTACGAAATTCGATCGTCACACAAAACGTGATTGGTTGATTTCGTAGAACGGGGGATAGAATAGCGAATGCTCTTTTGGTTTAAACGCACCTTTACACAAATCGACTTAGTCCCACGATAAGGATGTAGGTACCAAGCATATAAACAATAAATATATACATACATATCGATACTTAAATACATAGATAGCCACCACCAAGTAACAAATTTGTGTGATAAGTAAATAAATACACAAATAATCCTCTCGCTGGGTTTTGAACCGGGAACCTCCAACTTTGTAGGCAGGTCACTAGTGCCACTACCAACTAGGCTATGAAAGCTGACTCTTTGAATCTTACATAAAATATTTATATACAATTCGACAATGTATTATATGCCTACATACATAATGATAATAAATCTAACTTAACCTATATCTAAGATTGACCCCTGTGGTATTGTATCGAGGATCCTGGCAGCATTTCCTCGCTGTATCATAATGCTGATGTAAATAAACTGCGAGAAAGTCTCTCTCATTAGAAGAATTTAATAATTTATGACAGATTTAGGTATGAGTTATTTTTTAGCTTTATTAGCTCCGATTTGTGTTTCAGTCAAAATGTTCGGAGCATTTTACACATTTTTTTTATTGAAGTAAGTACCACTTATATCTAAGTATATTTATTGGGAAATGGGGAGATGCTATTCAAAATTATAATTGTATTTGATTCTTAAAAATAGTACATTGTGCATCAAGGGAGGTAAGTATGGAATTACTAACGAGAGTGTTGGAAGCCTGACGCCGTTAGGCGGAGGGCTTTTATGACTCGAGTTAGTATTCCGCTTAGCGACCGTGATGCATACAATGTTTTTCATCACACTTCATCATCATCATCATCATCAGCCTATGTTAGTCCACTGCTGGACGTAGGCCTCTCCTATTAACTATGCGTACGCATTAGGAGGTAAATGCCCATAATCGCCACGCTGGGCAAACGGGTTGGCGATAGCAGTAATGTGTGCACTATTATGACATTGATGACGATGCTGCCCATCATCAATCTTCTATTAAAGAATGGTCAGTGACACTTCAATCCCTTAGTCGACTCTTACGACACCCACGGGAAGAGTTGGGGTGATGACAAATGTATTCTTACTGCCGTCACCACACGGCCACATCACACTTGCCGACAAAAAAATAAGTTTTCAAACATAATATTATTAAATGACGTACTGACATTTCTATTACTCCCTAGGGAATTTCACTTTTCTATTACTCCTGCTACGCACGCAAGCAATGGCGCGCTTAGACAGCAAGTGTGATGAAAACAATATTTCTTTGATTCTAAAGAATCAAACTATTGTCAACACGCCAATTTATCATACGATTGTTTCTACGATGCGCTCAACCATTTTATACTTTCTATCGCGTGTCTCGCTTGCCAGTGAAAGAGAGCCAAATACTTCGCTACATCCTGTCATATTTATCTACTTTACAGTAATTATGGGCTAGTAATGAATTATTTAAGCGTGCTTACTGCTGAGGCACACGCAATCATTTTGTAGCACAGAAATCTTACGGTACATAGTGTTGAAGTGGTTAGCTGTGTGAGGAAAGATATAAATTTTACTCAAACTTGTTACGGAATGTTGATGTTACTTACTTTAAATTATACCCGGAAATACTATGTATCCGGTGTCATGTGCTAAGATGATATGTAAGAGATTTCATTTATTTATTTCACACCTAGGACTGCGAACAAACTGTCTTTTGTTTGAAACATCAAATTGTGACAGTAGTTCTTGACATTCAGCCACAGAAAAAAAAACTAATGTCTATACCACCAGGTAAAAGGATACCCCAAACAGATTAAAAAAAGTGACTGTTTTTTTTTAAATGTTTAATGATAATGTACTTTTGGTTTATTTACAAATTAAATAGTATGGTTTGGCAAAATAAGTTCGTTTTATTTCATGGCAAGTTTGAGAAAAGCACTGTACAAATCTCGGCGAGAAACAGGGTAACAGGCCGCGTATTCCTATCTGGCCTCAGTTCCTTCGGCCAGATATATCTACTTGGCCCTTCTTTTCCCGTCCTCTACAGTAATGTACTATCCATGTAAGCGTAAATTTGAAACAATACTCATTATTTTACAGTTCAATAACTGTAAGTGATAACTGGTAAGTGACCAGGACGATGTTCGGAAGACTTACATACAGAAAATATAGTAGATACTGAGGATATACAGGGTGTTACAAAAATGGCAATAAAACAGGAATATTTAACGATTTTGAACAAATTTTACTATGAAAAATCCTGGAAAAAATCAACCATTCAATACATTTTGGTTAACTTCGCTTAGCCCACACTATAACAATGAAAAGTTGTTCCAAATAATTAACAAATTCATATTTTATTATCTTGGTATGGTTGGGTAGGCGGGTCAAAATTATTTTCGTTGTCTTAATTTGTGTCCCTAAAAAACGTGATGCAGTGGTGATTTTTGTATGAGATGATGTTTTGTTTTCAATGTCCGATGTATGGATTAAAATCTAGCGTGATAGAGAAATAAAAGTGCTGCGGTTTTTTTTAATACTGAGTCGAGATAGCAACTAAAAGTGTGGCAAAGTGTTATGAAACAAGACAACGAAAGAATTTTGACCCAGGTATGAATTTATAAATGTGCTTAAGTATTTACAGTTCAAATGATTTGGCATGCTGCTTAGTATATTTTAAGGACTCCGAATCAAATATTGGTATCATACACTTTCAGTACATGGCTGGACGTAGGCCCCTTATTTATTTACATATGCATATGGACTCAAATGGAACTGGGCAGGACATGTTGCCAGGCAGAGTGATGGCAGGTGGACTAAAGTTCTCACGGATTGGTGACCTATTTCGGATGAAAGAGCCCGTTGCGGACGTTGGCTCGTTGGGTCGACAACATTCGTAAGATTGCGGGACATTTCTGGGTTAGATTGGCTCAGGACCGAGATGAGTGGCAAACTAGAAGAGAGGCCTATGCTCAGCAGTAGGCGATAAATGGCTGAAATGATGATGATGGTGATGCAAATGGACATACGAGCCCCGATGTATATGTTCTCGTCCAGTTAGACAGGTTTTCGAGATTATACCGTTCATCCGGGGGAAAAGGTTTAGAGACAAAACCTTCACTATTCAATAGTAGTACTAAAGTAGTTTCTTTGAGTATAACATATTTGGACTTAATAAATCAGAATAAAAAAAAACTATTTTACGAGAGGTAGTTTTTTTAAATTTTTTTCCACAATTTTTAATTTTGTAAATAATCAATGAATGTAAAGAACGCCATTAATATTAAAGACGACATGGTACACCTGATGCACTGCGAATTTTGCGTCAAGCTTATAAGCGCGGAATTACGGTGGTGAACGAAAATATAATTTAGACACTGGTTTGTTAAAATCGATTTATTAAACAACAAAAGCGTACTTCAGATTGTTGTGTCTCTTGAAATGTAGTACATTAACCATGACTAACGTTCATTATACAATTTATCATTAGCATAATGTGATCATTTTTAAAATATTCAAAAATTTGTAAAAATTGTTTCGAACTAGATGAACTCCACTGCATCGGGACTCGTATTAGGAGACAATGCTCAAAATCAACACGCTGGGCAAGCGAATAAGCGATCGCCTGCGACCATATATAACATGGACGTCTAACGCCAGCTCAAAAATGCCCCCAAAAGCAATTGTTAAGTTGTGCCAAGATGGGCAGGACATAGCGCTTTTCTTAACACTGCGCATATTTCGGCACAAGATCTTTGGCAAATGTTTATAGAATATAGCCAATCAAAACTTTGATGGACCAATCACAACTATTTTTAAATGGCGGTTTAAGTTTTTATAGGTTAATATTGACGTTCATTACCGAGATGCATTGAAAAGGGGGTGACAGTTGTCAAATAAAATTCAGGACCGTTTTTGAAAGGCAATTTAATATGGCGTGCGGCTTCCATATTTTATTTGTTCGTAGGCGATCGCAGTATTGCAGTTGGCGATGATGCTGCTGCCTATCATCATTCTTCAATAAATGAAACTACAATCTCTCAGAGTTCTTCTCTCCCCCCTAAGAGTCGATTTACAACGCCAAAGGGAAGAGTTGGAGTGGTGACAAATCTATCCTTAACGCTGCAGAATTATACCACACTTTACTACCCCTATGTTTACGTATATCTTAACGATCTTAGCTAATAGATCTTAGATAATGGATGAAATTTTACCATAGGTAAAGGTACACGAAAACGAGTTCCCTAATAGCTACCTATGTCGATAACCTCCTGGATCCCCCGTTCCTCGCTTGAGGACATAAGATTAAAAAAAATCTCCGGCTAAATGTCAAAGCAGCATAACAAGTTGGCATGTGTAGAAAGTTTCCGAACGAAACTGTCAATCTAATAAAATAAACATGGAGTATCAGGCGGCCAATCACCGATCAGTACGGCTTAGACAGCTGACACTACTTGCAACACTATGTTCCGCGGTAAGTAAACATTAATTTATATCAATGAAAGTGTAATTATATATTTTTGTTTACTGTTGATTAGTAAATATATGATGTAATTCATGCATTAGTATTTAGGTTTCCTTTGTATAATTACAAAACTTTAGTTTTATGAATCTTTGAAGTTTATGTACTCGTGCGAGTATGCAAGGACTTACACATATAAATTATGTTCTCGTACGAGTAACATCGGTCTCAATAAAGTAAGTTTTTTATTTTACACGAATGTTAATTATTTTTTATTTCCAATTTTCAGCCTTAAAAAGACAGTGAAATTGAGGAATACCGGAACTTCGACGAATCCGACGGTCTTTCCGAAGGTGAAGATGTGTATATTACAAGTACGTCCTTCCAGAAATCTAGGCACCCTTTTGTCAGGTCAAACCTTTAGGCTCTCGGTTGCATTACGTCTGGGCTCAGACTGTGTAGCCCTACATAAATGCCACTGCAACGCTAATGTGTCGTCGAAGGGGCTGCATGATCTCTCGTGCAATAGAAGTGCTGGCCGTATAGCACGCCACGCTACCATAAATGATATCCTGCGCCAGGATATTATTTATGGTAGCGTGGCGTGCTATACGGCCGAGCGTTCACTTCCGCGGGATTGCCTGCAGTCCTGGAGCCACGGGAGTCCACGGGTCTAGCGCGGGACGACGGGAAGCGGCCAGATGGCATGACTCTTGTTCTCTGGGAGCTGGGGCAGCCTTTAGTATGGGACGCTACATGTGTGGATACCCTGGCGCCGTCCCATCTCCCAGGAACTTTGAAAAAGGCGGCCCGAGCGGCTGCGGAAGCAGCTGAACTCCTCAAACGGCGCAAATATGCAGCTATAGATTCAAGCTGCATATTTGTGCCGTTTGGGGTAGAAACACTTGGCCCCTGGGGACCTGGAGCCCACGATTTTTTTAAAGGGCTCAAGAAGCGGCTCGTAGACGCCACCGGTGACCAGAGAGCTGGCAATTACCTCACCCAGCGAATAGCAATTGCTATTCAGCGAAGTAATTCCGCCAACCTTCTGGGCACCCTACCATCAGGCACGGAGCTCGAGCCTATTTTTTATTTGTAAATATTTGTTAACGTGTAGTATTTGTAGATATAGTTTTATTTCCTTAGTGTTACTTTATTATTATTATTTTTGTATATTTTGAAATTATTAATATTATGTAATATATTTTTGTACCAATTAATGTGATTACCTATAAAGTTATTTAATTTTTCTAACATGCAACTTGCATACCATTGTTAAGTATATATTGTGTACTCGTACACAGTTTAGAAAAGTTAATTTTGTTACTGGCTTTTATTTGTAAGTCTGTGCTGCCTATTACAAATATAACTATATTTTGTAAGTTTATAATCATATTAATCATATGTAGAGGAAAAGATTTCGATCTGTTTGAGACTAAATTAATTTCATTGTTCTCTAATAAGAACAAATATGTGGTTTTTAGGGTTCCGTAGCCAAAATGGCAAAAACGGAACCCTTATAGATTCGTCATGTCCGTCTGTCCGTCTGTCGGTCTGTCACAGCCGATTTACTCGGAAACTATAAATGCTACAGTAACGAAATTTGATAAGGATATGTGTTGTATGAACCGCTACAGGATTATGATACTAAATTGTAAAAAAAACCATTGGGGTGGGGGCCCTCCATACATGTAACTGAGGGATAGAAAAAAATTTTTAGTTGTATATAAGCGTGTGGGGTATTAATAGAAAGGTCTTTGAAAATGATATGCAGGTTTATAAATCTTATTTTTATTTCAGCAAATCGTTTTCGAGATATCAGCTCTTAAAGTCTGAAAAATGTGTCCCCCCCCTCTATTTTTTAAACTACGCGATATAAAATTCTAAGAAAAATATATGTTATGCATATTTATAAACTCTATCAACGATTTTTACTTTGATTAAATTATCTCCTATAGTTTTTGAGGTAGGTTGATTTAACTGTATTTTTTAATAATAAATTGATAATGGTACGGAACCCTTCGCGCGCGAGTCCGACTCGCACTTGGCCGGTTTTTTGTATTTTTATACGTAATTAAACGATTTTTGTACCGTTTTGTTTCCTTTCATATAAGTACCTCGAGTGAGGACATAGTCCCTTTGTACTCGCCTGAGACCATAAGGAAAAATCTGATGGAAAACCCCTGGATTTTTTTTATTATTTTTCCTACAATATGGGTTGCTTGCTTATTTGATTTATTGAAAAAAATATCCGTTTTGCTTGATTTGACACCTCCAGGATCCAGGAGGTTAAATGTATGATTTATTGCTTGTACCTACATTTTATGAATAGCTATTCATTTTAAGCTTCTGAAAAGCCGAATCATGCGTAGATTGATCAACCTAAAAATTAGGTTAATGTTATATCTAATCAGTCTTATTCGAATTTCAAAATGTTTATTTGATACGTTGTTTGTAAATATTAAAAAATTCTTATTGATACCGTCAAGGTAACATCAAATCGATAACAGTGCCTATTTCACCATAATTACAAGTGTGACATTTGTAAAATATCATTGTTACTGACGTCACAGGCCTCCAGAGACTTCGGCTACCGCTTACTATCGGACGGGCCATGTGCTTGTTTGCCACCAACATAAAATTATTAATAACAATGTCATTATATCGTTAATAAAATACTTTTTATTTTACGAAACCCTTGACAATAAAATTGTCGTAAGGTTTAGTTCAATTTTAATTAAAACATGACATAAGGTTCGGTATATGTCGGTATTTCGCTACAATTGTCGTGTTTTTTGTGACAATTGTAATTTTGCTCCGCAAAAAAGTAGTTATTTGCTGCTGAATTATTAAAGTTCCTGAACTGCATTTTAGGTAGGTGGCAAACAAAATCATGGCCCTTCCGATGATAAGCTGTATCTGTAGCCTATAGACGCCCGTGATTGGAGAAAAACTAAATTTACAATTGTAGCACTTGTCAACGTGGTGAAATTGGGGCCAGATGACAATCATAGAAGTAAACGATTTTCAATAGAATATAGATACCAACAATTTATTGATTGCTAGTATTATACAATGATTGTTTATGTTCAATCTATTCAAATTCAAGCTCAGAACCGACAGATAGGCCTAAACGGCCCACTGTACAGTACCTTACAAAATACATTTACATTAGATGTACCTGAGACTCAAAACATTTTTTTTTGAAAAGTCAGTTACAGAAGTGTCGGACTTGGCAGTAAAAGTTCTTCATACGGTACATTTGGCGTTTTTCCATGGCTATAGGACAAACTGTCTAGGTTTCAGTTACAAGTTTTACTGTCCTTTGTGACATACAGTGGGCGTCACGATGGTAAAAGTTTTTATCATTTTAACGTATAGAAGGTTCAGCAAACCACATTAATTTTAATGCCGCTGAAGTGCGTTTATAAACTACAGTAGCTGCTTTAGAAGCTGAACTGCAAGTAGACTGTCCACCAATTTGTTATACTAGTTTTATACTGTTGTCAAAATAATAATAGAGAAGTAGTTTACATACGAATAGCAGTTGCTCGTATACTATAAGCGATAAGTCACGTGACCATAATAATGTATGGAAATGATCACGTGACTTTTCGTTCGAACCTGTCATTCTCATACATTTATTACTTATCGCTTATCGTATACGATTGCAGAATGGCATCTTGAATAGGCATGCTACAGTTAAAACTGCCAAAGAGTAAACAATGTTTTTTTTAATACCTACATATTTATTTTCGAAACTACAATTTATGTACACACATTAATTTTAACTAATCTACTTAGCCTAACCTATATCTAAGATTGGCCCTTGTGGCATTGTACCGAGGATGCTGGTGGCATTTCCTCGCTGTATCGCAATACTGATGCGTTGTGCGAGGAAGTCGCCAGCTCTTCGGTCTTTAGTTATGTCAACCAGACGTTTCGCGATTTCAGCAAATAATTTGCGTGCGCTGGCGCCCCATGAACCTAAAGTTTCTACGCCAGACAAAAAATGGTTAATTTTTGTGTATTTACAACAAATATAAAATTATAACACTGTTTAAATTCTTGATAAATGTTTTGGCTTGTTGCCATTTTCTCAAGTCGATACTTTTATAGTGCTTCGATAGTGTCACAATAAATTGTTCGCAGTACATACTACGTCAAATAATAAAATTATATTGTTTTAGTATATCAATACTAACGCATAAATTTCGTTAGTCAATTTCATTTTATTCGAGCCTAATCTGAATTTCAAAACAACTCTCTAACCAAATGAAATTGTTATTGTAACCAAACTAATTCAATAAATTAAATTTTAGAATACATCTAAAACTTTCTACCAATACTGTCAAATGAATTTCAATGCTCGAGTTCAATGTTTTCAAATGCTATCGCATTTCATTTATTTTTCTTTGTCACATTATCGTTTTTAAAGTACTAAATAATTCAATTTGTTTTGTGGGACCCAAACTACTTAAGTTTAGGGAGATTAGTTACATACGGGTGGTGACGGCAGTAAGAATACATTTGTCACCACCCCAACTCCTCCGCGGGTGTCGTAGGAGTCGACTAAGGGATTGAAGCGTCACTGACCATTATTTGATAAAAGATTGATGATGGGCAGCAGCGTCATCATAGTGGACACATTACTGCGATCGCCAATCCGCTTGCCCAGCGTGGCGATTATGGGCATTTACCTCCTAATGCGTTTATACGCTTAATAGGAGAGGCTTACATCCAGCAGTGGACTATCATAGGCTGATGATGATGATGATGATGGGTATCACAAAAACATATTTCAACGGTTAAATTTCACGTGTAAATGCAAATGTACGAAAATTATTTCATCACGTTAGCCGGTTTTAATTCTTGGAATATAATGAAGCAGGACAATTCCACGCAATTCCACGCAAGAATGTAATGTAAGTGACCAATTACAGCGTGTTTATTTATTAATTGTGCAAATTTTACTGTTATTATGTCTACATATCAAAATGATAGTTATGTAGATACGTGTAACATTTATATCTATAGTATGTGATTTCTAAGAATGAACTTTTGTCAGTTATATGTATATTAAACCTTATTAAACTAGGGTATGACTCACCATTTTGGTCATAGATATAAGGGTAATTTCTTAACTGCCAAAAGTTCATTCTTAGAAATCTCAGACTATACACAACTATCATTTTGATAAGATAACAACAAACTTGGGTCATAAGTAAATAAACAGACGACAAAATTGTCACTTTCATTACAGTTACATAAACCCAGCAAATAAAATAACTGTAAATTCAATCGAATACGTGAAGATTTTGCTAGTTTTTACACCAAAATTGCATTATGGATACGACAGCAGGTCATGGAACAGTTCCAGGTAGTCAAAGAAAATTAAGGCCGTTTCTGCAATGGAGTTTCATAGCCAATACTGCTTTCTACACTAGAACTGCAGTATAGGGATATCTTAAAGAGTCAAGTTTACCTCAATAAACCGATAAAAATACTCCACTTAAAGCCATTTTCACGTGGGATAGCCACGTTGCCTGTAGCATGTGCTCCTGAGTTTTCTAAAGTTTTCTCATGTAGTCGAATGCTAGGAGTTCCAACGTCGAATCGGGGGCTATTAGATGATGTCCCTTGTAGAAAGTAGCAAGCAAAGCATTCAATTGTGTTTGTGCTTAAAAATGTGATTTTGTAGTTATGTAGATTTGTTTCTATTAATATTTCAAATGTACAAAAATGTGTGGCCCACGTAACACATAACCTATACTTAATTTAGCTTGCCGTGGGAGTAGCCAGCAGCAAAATTGTCTCATGATATACCACAGCACTGTATAGATGACATAATATTTATAGATACTTAAAATCATAATTATAAAAAACGGTGACCAAACAACAAAATATTGGTAATAGATGCGATCACTAGGATTTGAACTTGAAACTTCAGTTTCGTAGGCAGGGCAGGGTAACTACCAACTAGACAACCAACGAAATATTGTAACCCCAACATTCATAAACATCTGCTAATTTAACAAGCCGCTAATAATTGTTTGTCCCTTTTGCTCTTATGGACACATTGTTAAGACCGAAAGGAACAAACAATTATTAGCGGCTTGTTAAGTTAGCAGACGTTTATGAATGTTGGGGTTACAATATTTCGTTGGTTGTCTAGTTGGTAGTTACCCTGCTCTGCCTATGAAACTGAAGTTTCATGTTCAAATCCTGGTGATCGCATCTATTACCAATATTTTGTTGTTTGGTCACCGTTTTTTATAATTAAGGGGTAAGAGTATACGGAAAATAATTATGAAGGTTGTTAGCAAGCAATCGACTCGTGCTTGACTAACACAATTTGAATTTGGAAGCTCATCATACATATTTGTCTATGTATGATGAGCCTTCAAACTTCACTCTACTGACAGATCTTCAATAATAAACATGTTTTTGTAAGTGAATTTAAATAAATAAATAGTGGTGTGAACGAAGCGTTGTGCAGTTTAATTCAATGTCCAGGGCCCTCGAAGTAACCAAACAATAATCCCAACCATACTACTAGTATTCCAACAAAACACAAAAGATACAACTTTTATCCGATTGTACAATCAAAGCCCCTAAAATATACTACGGACATAATTTGTTATCTCAACTCACTATCAGTGGATCAAATTTAGGTCCTTTTTAAGAACACTAAAAATGCCATCTTAAGTTTATGGGAGTATAAATTCTGACATAAGTTAATAACATTTTATGAATGCGTAAACCGTGTCCTTTTTCTGCTCGTTTACTGAAAGACATTTTACTGGTCAAATTGCGTTTTATAAGATTTGTGTCATTTCTTTAAGGTGATTGAATAAACAAAAAAAAAAAATGGAATTTACACTAAACTGTGAGACATTTATACTACAAAACGGACAATCCTTTGTAATCTTAATGTAAAATCTCAACTTTGACAGCTGCTTCAAATTCTTGAAAAGATCACCACAATGTCTATGAAAGAGTACTAGTTCAGCGATGAACTACAAATGTCGCCGTGTGTCTTTTCTTTACATAGGAGTGTTATCGTTTGTTCGTTTTTATAACCGAACTATCAATAGATAATTCTAGCTAGCTTTTCCCCAAATTAATTCGTACGCACACCCACACGCACACACACACACAAACAAGCGCGCACTTATAATACTTTATGCTTTATTATCTCTAGCATCTTTTTGTTGTACATTGCACATATTATTTTGGTTACACGAGGTCGGTTTTCATCACAGAATAAATTGATAAAAATGGTTTACTTCCTCCTTGCCCCTTCATCTTATTTTCATAACATAACTATCGATGTCTTGGATTGTATTGTATTTTGGCCATTTTTCTGCAAATCGACATCAAAAGGGCCTATTGTGTAGACCCGACGCGGGCCCAATACTTGATTTTCTTCGCAAATGTATGCAGTTTTCCTCACGATGTTTTCCTTAGCCAATTATCGAATCTATTCAGAATGTAACAAAAAAGTGATAATTCCTTTATGATTAATGTAACCGCATTTCTTACCGACTTTAATAAAGGAGGACGTTCTCAATTCGACTATTTTTTTTTCGTATGTTTCTTTGGCCTGCTTCTTGGTTGGTCTCCGCACATTATAACAACTCAACAGCAATTCGACTCTATGCCAAAAATCGAAATTTAAGCCCAATGTCATTTAAGATCTAGGTTTCATATCAAAAAATGATTTTAAATTTGTGTACGACGAGTCAAGTGGTCTACGTGTTGTACACGTTGTCAACTACCTTTAGGTCGTTGACAACGTTTGTCACACATTGGCCACACGTTGTCCTCGCGGCGACTATGCGTTTGCGACTGACGTGAATCGAGAAATCATTTGCATTGCCACTCGTTCACGCCACGTTGTCCATTAGTGACCATTGGATGGATCAACCAGTTCACTACTCATCGCAAGTGTGAGTAGAGTTGCTGCCGCGTTGGCGTGGAGTTGTTATAGTGTGCGAAGACCTTAATTCATTTATATTCTACGCAATCTATGACAAACTTGGCCAAACCATGGAACTCGGCATTACATTAATTTGAAATTACATATATATATATATATGTTGTTTAAATATTACACAACAAATAGAAACATCAAAGAGTACGGTCGTATGTCAATGTCATTTCTGTTTAGCTGGGTCTTTTCATTGTATTACTTCCGGTACCCTATTACCAACGCTCTACTGCCTCCTTCCATTCTGTCCGTCAGTCTGTCAGTAAACCAAGAACCGTGCCAATTAACGCAGAAGTATTCCATTCGTCTGTCTCTATGATGATTGAAATTTTTGGGGGCATTTTTGTGCTTGTATTAAGGGTGGACGTTTATAATATAAAGGTTGGTTTACACCAAACGAGCGAATGATTATTCTATCCCGCACTCCACGATTTCGACGAATCACGTTTTGTGTAACGAAATAATTTCGTAGAGTGGGGATAGAATGAGCATTCGCTCGATTGGTTTAATAGCTCTTTGAGGTGATTACGGGGTCGTGGTCCGAACTGTGGAAAACGTGTAAAGATGGTCTTTCTGAACAAGGTTTCCGATGGGATATTAATAAACATTCATTTTATGACTAGTAAAGTTCGAGTTCATTAATACGGTGGTATACTTTCCTCCATACTAATTCTTCGCAAATGTGTTTATATAATTCGTGGTCGCGCCACTACGTGTGACTACGTGGACTTCAGCTCGTTTGTGGTGCGCGTGTCGCGCCCGCTGCAGGACACCATCGCGAGTGCTGACTTCTGGCCGAAGGGCGTCGTATTTCAGCAGTTCCGAGGCAATCTGCCGAATCCTACGCCAGATCAGACGACGCAACGGAGCCACGTCGTTACGCCGCCTAAATCAAGCTAGTTTTAAGATGTTTTTATTTGACAAATTTTTATTTCGCAGTGACTTAGTTTTTACTGTTATTTTGTGAAACATATTGGAATAAAAAATAAATAATAATTACAAGAGAAATAAAGAACATTTCCACATCGGTTGGTATGAAATCAGTTTTTTTTTCGCTATACGTATTTGTTACACGGAAAACCTTATTCGCATGAAAATGTTTACATGTTTTTTCACAGGTTGGGATCATGACATCGTCCTTTTCGTCAAAATGAACGTTATACTTACTAACATACCTAATAGTCTGTTTTAATCTGCAATTACCGCCCAAAATGGTATCTGACAATACTATTCAGTGCAGCTTCCAATGATTGTGGTTTGCTCAATTTATATTTAAAATTGTTATACTATTTTGAACCTTATAACTAGAAATGTTTGGAAAATTAAGGCACGTTAGATATATCAACGCGGTTTGCTGCCACACGCCTTCGATTTCCGCACACTCTAACTAGTAACGTTCAATTTTGGGGGACCAGCGTATACATGTGTATGACTGTTTGTACAATTAAGGGCATATAATATAATGTACACTTCTTTACTTATGTCTGAAGCATTAGGTCTAAAGTTGAGTATACAGTTAAGGTATTAACACAATCTGTCATAACAGGAGCTTTACAAAGAATTAATGCTTTGGTTTAAATATAATGACGTAATATTTTGATAAACTTACGTATCATATAAAGTATCCAAAAAATACTATGCTTGGATGCAAATAATCGTCGAAGATAGTGCGATACAGCACTCGTAAATACTGCGTATTTACATTAAAAAATACATAAAATCCGTATAAGAATACCCACAGGTATTTGAACTAATAATTATATTTCTTATACGGATTTTATATTCGTTGCCGGAATATCTTAATTTGTCTATACATAATAGTAGACGCTGTATCAACCAATGCACAATGCTTACGTACAACGTTGCAACGAATATTTACTAGTTACGCGCTTTTGCACTATCCTCTACGAAATGCTCGTTTACATCGAAAATACCAGCATAAACACAGAACAAAGATAACTGTTTTTTTCTGTTTTGTGAGCATAAACGACGGATAAAAGTACCTAAGTATATCAATAAATAACATCGCGGAATTGCGGACAAAGCCGTTTTAAAAATAACTCTTCCGACTCGGTAATCTTCTAACAAATGGGCGTCATACTCACAGTGTGTCGCGATATTGTATACAATATAAGAAATAACGCGAATAAATATGGGATCTCGTCATATTGTGCTAACAATATACTCAAAGCTGCAGTAGCAAATCCAGTAAACAGTTTCTGTCATAAAATAGGTACAGTTTCAGTACAGATGGTGCTTTTTTACGCACTAAAGCGAGAAGTTGTTCATTTCGTTTCAGGTCGAAACTTCGCATGTACTGAAAACCTCGTACGGTAAACGTGCGAATAAATAAATTCGTAACTTGTGTACATTTAAAACAGTCCCTTCATTGTGTTTTAATTTATCGCTACTTGATTTGAGCTTGTTTTTTTCGCACTTGTGTCGTAATGTACTATTACAGAGATGGTGCTTTTTTTACGCACTACTGCAAGATGTGGTTCATTTCTTGTTAGGTCGAAACTCACAAAGAAACCAGTTCATTAATTTGTATGGCGGCCGAGCGTGTCAGATTTTGTACTGAAGTTGTTACTTGCCTATGATTTTAAATATGTCTCAGGCCCTTGAGTATTCATATTTTTTTGTGTTGTTGCAATTAATATTACTTGAGGAGGCATTATTGATGTTTTAGTTCACTTCAACTTACAAAATTTGACGCCCGAAAGCTGCAAGCTGCGATTAAAGACGGACAACTCAGTGGATTTCACTGAGTTCATTTGACACGCTAAGTTTGCTTGATCTATGGTATATATGACATCTGTGTCAAAACTTCAGTTGCCGTACCATATGAGCTGACACCACGTTATTAACGCTCGTTTATTTTATCCGGTTCTCTCACGGCAATGCGCTAGTACGGGACGGATAGAAAGTAAACA
>JALPQI010017085.1:0-27451 GCA_025490895.1 Thaumatotibia leucotreta
TCTGACCCTTGATCCAGCCATCTAGCGAGAGACTCTTAAGATGTTGGTCGAGACTCTTCGCTATTAAACCGTTCGCTGTAACGACTATCGGGACTATGATCGTCGAGTCAACATCCCACATGGCGGTTATCTCGTGGGCCAAGTCTAGGTACTTACTGGACTTGTCCTTCTCGGCCTTCACGAGATTCTCATCATGGGGGATGGTGACGTCGACGAGCACAGCCCGGCGCTGCGATCGATCTACCAGCACGATATCAGGCTTATTGGCTACAATAGTCCTGTCCGTGATGATAGATCGATCCCAATAGAGCGTGGCACGACCATTTTCGAGAACTGGTGCAGTTGTGTACTTGTAGTATGGCACTTCGACGTCCACAAGGCCGTATTGAAGAGCAAGCTGCTGGTGTATAATACTGGCTACGAGGTTATGTCTGTGCAAGTACTCGGTGTTAGCAATCTGAGAACAACCGGAAATAATATGCCTGAGTGACTCACCGGGACGGCGGCATGCCCGACAGATGTCGACCGTACCGTCCTTCAGGATATATTTCCGGTAGTTATTCGTCATGATAACCTCGTCAGCAATTGCACAGGCAAAACCCTCGGTTTCTCCGAATTATTATTATTATTATATTTTAATCTAAAATTTTGTCAGCCTCCGTAGCCTAGTTGGTAGTGACCCTGCCTACGAAGCTGGGGAGGTTCCGGGTTCGAATCCCGGCGAGGGCATTATTTGTGTATTTATTTATCACAAATATTTGTATTGTTCCTTGGTTACTACTAACCGTGGGACTAGGTCGATTTGTGTAAGATGTCCCAAGATATTTATTTATTTATTTTATTTATTATTTAAATTTGTGATGTCATACGAGTTTTAAGCGCTGCCATAATAGAAACATTAAACTATTAAATCTTAAAGCCTATGCCAAATTGAAAACAATGTAACGGGATTTAATCACGCTTTAAATTCAATTAAAAGATAGCTTTTAAGTCGCTTAAACGAAACAGGATAAAATCGTTATCGTCTTTTATGAAGTTCTTTGAATCTTCGACAAGAAATGAAAAACAAATTTTCGATTTTGTTTTTTTTCTTGGCATCCGAAGACAAATTAGCAATAATCCTACCCTGGAAACTGGAGGCGTCGGGTTCGAAACCTGACGAGAGCATTTACTAGTGTATTTATGACGAATTCACATTTATTTCTTAATCACGATAGTATTTAATAATAATATATTTCATCTTTTAGTACCTACTCTATGTACAACAAAACAAACCTTTTGCATCGAAATGTACTATTCTAGTACAGATGGTGCCTTTTTTAGGCTCTAGTGCGAGAAGTGGATCATTTTAGGTCAGGTCCAAAACTTCGGAGGGCCATCTGCACTCAAAAACGTTGTACGAGACACGTGCAAAAAAGAAATTCATAACTCGTGTCTATTTAAAACATCGCCACTCGTTTCGAATTCCATGTTTTTTGCACTTGTGTTGTAATGTACTATAATCGAAAGTACGATAAAGCTAAGTCAATTTATATTCAATTATTGCAAGATATTTTCATATAATACAATCTATAGCGACAACAGTCACAACCAAGTAGGTAACAAATATTTGTGATAAATAAATACACACAATGTCCTCGCCGGGATCCAAACCCGGAACCTCCAGCTACATAGGCAGGGTCACTACCAACTAGGCTACAGAGGCTGAGAATAGCAAGAGTGAAATAGTCACCTGACAGTGACACATCACATCAGATCATCAGCCTATCTCAGTCCACTGCTGGACGTAGGGTTCTCCTACTTGCTATGCGTATAGACGCATTAGGAGTTAAATGCCCATAATCGCCACGCTGGACAAGCAGATTGGCGATAGTAATGGGTCCACTATGATGACGCTGCTGCCCATTATGAATGTCCTATCAAGAATGGGCAGTTATACTTCAATCCCTTAGTCCAAAATCCTCTAAGTGTAATAATTGAACAATACAATATTCGTCGGTTGTAATATGAATTAATGTAACCACCAAAATGACGAAATTGAGTTAAGTATACCGTTCGACTGCAAATTTCCTGCTCTATCGAACGGTGTATATGTCGTAGGATGATTTTGATACTTCGAATCTTCGCGAAAATCCTAGGTTGATACTTCGAATCTTCGCGAAAATCCTAGGGGTTTTGCAAACTAACCTAACCTATTATCCGCGTTTTCGCAAAACCCCTAGGATTTTCGCGAAAATTCGAAGTATCAAATCATCCTACGACATATTATATAAAATATTGACATCCAGAAAAAAATGTCGAATACGTTAACAAAGACTTTGCCATTTTATTAGGTTTCTACGTTTTTTATGGTTCTCTAAATCATCTCCGAAAATTGTTTGTACGAATATTACATCGCAACCAATTTTTCGCATAAAGTCATTTCGCCGAAAGATCATGTTCCAATTGAATCTTATGAAATCGTTTCATTTCCCAACTAAATGGTTGGCAATTCTACCTTTGGACTTGGTTTTTAATTGGAACTTTTTATAATGCATATTTTCATGTAGTTTACTGTTTAGTTGGCATTTAGTTTTTGGGGCGAATTTTACATACGTATGTGTGTCTTTTTTTAATAACAGCTTACACGGGATTTTATATTAATGTTGATAAACAATTAAAAGTCGAGTTCTAAACAGTAATTTAGATGAAACTGTTGAGGGAACGCAATGCTGAGGGAATAACAAAAGAGTCGGTCGCTGTATGGTCGCAGTTTCACCTAACACTCCTCCTCGCTTCGCTCGTCGTCGTACCTAACAGGACTCTGTGAAATGTTTATTTAACTGTATTTTTTTGTAGGCAAGTTCAAAAACATGCTAAACAACAACAACAACAGCAGGTAATGTGCTGGTACTTAGTTTCTTAGAGGAGTCAGAAATCTGATTATATTTTTTGACTATGGTTATTTTTAACTAATTAGCTTCATATTTAATTTTGTCTAAGCAAGTACATGAGCAATCATAATTTTAAAGATCGGTTTAAATGTTCTTCAAAAGAGGAGTGTACAAGTTCTTTTTGGGTCGGCAACGCGCATGTGACACCCCTGGGGTTGCAGGCGCCCATAGGCTACGGTGACTGCTTTCCATCAGGCGGGCCGTATGCTTGTTTGCCACCGACGTGGTATAAAAAAAAAATTGTATTTTTTACATAGTTCAAACACTGGCGAAACGTTATTCGTGTAATAGTTGTTAGGCCTAGTGAAAGGTGTGACAAATGATCAGTATGCTAAAAGCATTGTGTCATTACAATAATCCGTTTTATAAAAAATCTGCCAAATAAAAGGTTGTCATACAAAAATTTGCTAATTGTTGGTTGTCAAAGTGAACCATCGGCAAAATGTTGGTTAGCAAATGACAAAAAAAAGTTCGGAGAAAAGGCAGAACCCCCTCGTAAGCAATTCGGTTGCAATTTGTGAGTTACACTAAATTACGAAATCCACTTTTGATGATTTTCATTAAATTGTTAACGTATGTCCAATTTTTTTCAAAAATATTTAACGTAAGCACCAGCCATTTCCTGATCTACAACTGTGGTCGCAATTAGTAACTGTGTGTCAAATAGACCTCTCAAAAATAAAACAAACAAGGTAAAAATCATTTCAATAGGATAATTAACTAAAAATATACAACATACTTTATAAAACTCAAATTCGCTTTTGGGCTCTCCTGAAAAATCGTCATTTGGTGGTTACATTAATTCATATTACAACTGACGTATCTCGTAACTATCGATACAGAATCGAATAGAATTGCGATTGGATAATACCCTGCCGGAGACAGGCAACTTATCGGTTATCTGTGCCAGATGAAATTCTACGCTGCAAAGGTATATCTTATCAACGCGAACCTACTTTCTATTCGGCTCGCTCACAGCCTTGCACCACTACGCGAGTACGAGCTAGATGGATATATGTTTGCTGGTGTGGTGGTAGGACCCCGTGCAGGGTCCGCCCGGATAGCTACCACCGTCTTACTCGTTAACCTGCCGCTAAATAGACAATACTGTGTTCCGGTTTGGAGGTTAGATAGCCGGTGTAAATACTGGCACAGATAGAGGCAATCTATCTAAGTCCTCAGGGTAGGCAGCACATAGGCGATTTTTTGGTCACTATGTCCATGGGCCTCAGTTCCCGCGTGGGCTGAGAGCTCAGTTGTCTACCTTCGTCACAATAAGAAAATCAAGGGCAGGGATCGCAACCGTTTTTTTTTTTCATCTCAAAATGACGCCCA
Organism: Thaumatotibia leucotreta; assembly: GCA_025490895.1. Lineage (NCBI taxonomy): Eukaryota > Metazoa > Arthropoda > Insecta > Lepidoptera > Tortricidae > Thaumatotibia > Thaumatotibia leucotreta. Next base: position 4,269 of record JALPQI010017085.1, read on the forward strand.
ATATCTTTTAAGATATTGGGTTACTCTCTTTATGGAGTACCTAAAATTGTATTATTAACAACACCATATTTTTAAATTACTTACTCCATTAACAAAAGTAAATAAATAATTACTGACAATCTGTCCTTGATAGAATTATTGACGTTTCAATATCTTTATTACATGATTCAAAGTCAAAGTCAAAATATTCTTTAATCAATTAGGCCCAGCAACGAGCGCTTTTGAATCGTTAAACTAAATAGCGAACGGACTTTTTTTTCTAATAATAGTTTTATAAAATCTTACAGCTAACATGCATTAATTAAAAACGAAACATAAATTTGATTTAATATAAATAGGACTTTAAATTTATATTTTTTATTGCACATTGCACGTAGAACCAATCACCGTTGGGGCGGAAAGATTCTCGAGTGTCAGCCTCTTACCAGAAGGCGTAGCATGGGTAAGCCCCCCACAAGGTGGACTGATGACCTGGTGAAGGTCGCAGGAGTCCGTTCGATGCGGGTGGCCCAGGACCGGTCATTGTGGCAATCTTTAGGGGAGGCCTATGTTCAGCTGTGGACGTATTTCGGATGACATGATGATATTTTTTTATTTGTTTATTTTCTTGTTTACTATCTTTACAGCGCATAAAGCCGTTTTTCCTTTCCACTTACTCGTAGTGTTCTGAAAGAGCATTCACTTGTTGGTGGGCTGACGAACGAACATGTTGCTATATGAAATCCTGTTTTCATTTTCCCGAAACGAACGAATGCTCGCTCAGAACACTAAAGGTATCTCTCTGCCCACTAGACCGTACCATACCATGACCGTAGCATGATCAAATCAGACAAAAAACTATTCATTGTATTCTGCGACCATATATAACATTGATCTAATGCCAGGTCAAAAGTGCCCCCAAACACAATTGTTCAATTGTGCCAAGATGGGCAGGATATATCGCTTTTCTTAACACTGCGCATATTTCGGCGCAACATCTTTGACAAATGTTTATAGGATATAGCTTATCAAAACTTTGACGGACCAATCACAACTATTTTTAAATGGCGGTTTAAGTTTTTATTGGTTAAAATTGAAATTCATTACCGTGATGCATTGAAGAGGGGATGACACGTGTCGACAAAAATTCAGGACCGTTTTTGAAAGGCAATTTAGTGTGGCATGCGGCTTCCATGTTTTATTTGTTCGTAGATTGTATTGAAAAGTTTGGGACCGTCAGAACGTGCTAGTAGGCATAGTCTCATGATACGTTCATGCTACGGTCATGGTATGGTACAGTCTAGTGTGCAGAGACCTTAAGTGTTTTAAGTGAGCATTCGTTCGTTTTTGGGCAGCTGAAACCAGGATTTCATATAGCAACATGTTCGTTCGTCAGTCCACGAAGAAGACCAATCTAAATCAAGATATCTTTTATATGCTTGTAGATTTATAATTTCATTTACCCTTAAATTTTTAGTCCGATATATCTCAATTGGGATCTTGCTTCGGATGAAAATTATAATTAAAATTATTTCATCGGTGAGAGTTAATTTGATTAGCAAAAATTTATCCGGGTACGCATTTGGGTAATTCTGAATTAGCAAACGTGATTTAATTAAATATGATAAGAAGTGTTTTGATCACGTTTGCAGAATATACCTTTAACTTTTAAAATGATAATGATAAAAAATATTTATTTACCACCTTATTTTTAATCTTATTCTGTCACTAAAATGGGTCAAAACCAATGGAATTTATTAATTGTATTAAGGGTTTACTGCGCTCCAAACAAAAGTAAAAATACATTTTCACCTCAGCAGCTCGAAAAGACTTCTTTTGATTCGCGAAATCAGTGAGCAAAGTGCGATTTTGCTCACTGAGTGAATGTTGTTTTCCATGACGTTTAGACTTCAACTTTTTCTTTTGTTTCTTTCACTTGTTAGTAAAAAGACAGAGATGAAAAATGTTACGTTATAAATTGTCATAATATGCATTTTTTTTTTCGTTCATGGCATCCTAGCGTATTCAGCCAGTTGTATTAGACGACGCGTTTTATCGGACCCGATTCCTTGTATCCGAACGGCATATGGCCCCTACCACCAAGCATACATAACATTGGCGTCCGTCATTCCACCTCTCTATCGCTCTTATATATAAGTGTGACAGAGAGAAAGACAGCCGTTTTAAAACGGACGGATATCGTGGTACTAGGCGAGTCAGAATCGCGTTCAGAAATTCGACACGAGTTCATTTCCAAATAATTATAACTGTTTTATAAAATTTTATGAGCTTTCATTTTTTTAGTAGTTATAATTATGTACTTTCTGTTACAAACATAATGGTAAAACAAAAACAAAAAATAACGGGATGGCACGTATAAATGTTTAATAACATATTTTCCTTTTCTCCTTTCAGTAATCAGTAATTTATTTGCTAAAACATGGTAAGTATACAGGTCTTCCAACACATACAAATTTGAGCTACATGTTTAGTCACAAGGACATGCAAATATTTATGAGTAGATGCCGCATGCATAAATCTATATATATAAACGGCAATGTCCTGACTGACTGACTGACTGACTTAAATCAACGCACAGCCCAAACCGCTGGTCCTAGAGAGTCCAAACTTGGCATGTACATTCTTTATAATGTCTAGAGGCGCACTAAGAACGGATTTTTGAAAATTCATCCCGTAAAGGGGTTAAATGGGGGGTTAAAGTTTGTATGGGGAAATAAGATTAGTTGGGCTATTTTATTCGAAACTTCACAGGAATGTTTTTAATAATAAATAAGTAAACACGTATTTCAGGTTTTTTGAAAATTCATTCCCTATGGGGGTTAAATGGAGGGTTAAAGTTTGTATGGGGAAATAAGATTAGTTGGGCTATTTTATTCAAAACTTCACAAGAATGTTTTAAATAATAAATAAGTAAACACATGTATCAGGTTTTTTGAAAATTCATCCCTTAAAGGGGTTAGATGGAGGGTTAAAGTTTGTATGGGGAAATAAGATTGGTTGGGCTATTTTATTCGAAACTTCACATGAAAGTTTTTAACAATAAATAAGTAAACACGTATTTCAGGTTTTTTGAAAATTCATCCCTTAAAGGGGTTAAATGGGGGGTTAAAGTTTGTATGGGGAAATAAGATTAGTTGGGCTATTTTATTCGAAACTTCACAGGAATGTTTTTAATAATAAATAAGTAAACACGTATTTCAGGTTTTTTGAAAATTCATTCCCTATGGGGGTTAAATGGAGGGTTAAAGTTTGTATGAGGAAATAAGATTAGTTGGGCTATTTTATTCGAAACTTCACAAGAATGTTTTTAATAATAAATAAGTAAACACATGTTTCAGGTTTTTTGAAAATTCATCCCTTAAATGGGTTAAATGGAGGGTTAAAGTTTGTATGGGGAAATAAGATTGGTTGGGCTATTTTATTCGAAACTTCACATGAATGTTTTTAACAATAAATAAATAAACAAGTATTTAAGGTTTTTTGAAAATTCATTCCCTATGGGGGTTAAATGAAGGGTTAAAGTTTGTATGAGGAAATAAGATTTGTTGGGATATTTTATTCGAAACTTCACATGAATGTTCTTAACAATAAATAAGTAAACACGTGTTTCAGGTTTTTTGAAAATTCATTCCCTATGGGGTTAAATGCAAGGTTAAAGTTTGTAAGAACGAACCAGATTCGTTGGGCTATTTAATTCAAAACTTCATAGAAGTGTTCTTGCCAATGAAGATGTAGGTACTTATCTACATACCATGTTATATACGAGTAACATAGGTACGATGAATACGTAGATACTTATAATATTAAATTTTGGCAAGTAATGCAGTTTGCTACATAAAAGGTCATTGTGAGGTTTTATTTTTTAATTCTAGACAAAACCATATTTATTTGTTTGTTCCTTAAAAATATCTACAATTTAACATGGCGACATATGATTCAAAGCGAACGAATTTCAAATGTTTGTTTGACAGCTCGCGCACAGTATATGTATAAGCAGCGCGGGTACGCGGGCCGCCTCACAGTAAATTCAGCTTTCTATTTCGTGTAGTTTATTTGCAATCAAGTATTTAATTATGTCATACTAATATGCTGTTCAATGAAACAGACTTCAAACAGAATGTAATAAGGTAAGATTCTACTTAGGTTTAGGAAAGGTTAGAACTGCGACCCCACACAGAAACGAACGGCTATCAAAGTAGGTTTTGGGTTAGATTAGAAATACGACTCCACACAGAAACGAACGACTATCAAAGGAGGTTCAGGTTAAGTTTGAATAGTAACCCCATACAGCAACGAACGGCTTTGAAAGTAGGTTTAGGTTAGGTTTGAACTGCGACCCCACACATAAGGAAACGGCTATCAAAGCAGGTTTAGTTTAGGTTAGAACTGCGACCCCACACAAAAGAAAACGGCTATCAAAGTAGGTTAGGTTAAAACTGTGACCCCACACAAAAGCAAACGGCTATCAAAGTAGGTTTAGTTTAGGTTAGAACTGCGACCCCACACATAAGCAAACGGCTATCAACGTAGGTTTAGTTTAGGTTAGAACTGCGACCCCATACAAAAGCAAACGGCTATCAAAGTAGGTTTAGGTTTGGTTAGAACTGCGACCAGTGCGACCCCACATAGAAACGAACGGCTATTAAAATATGTTTAAGTTAGGTTACAACTGTGACCCCACATATAAGCAAACAGCTATTAAAGTAGGTTCAGGGTTAGTTTAGAACTGCGGAATAAATATTACTAAATTTAAACCAAACTAAAATAAGAACCCGTAAAGGAAAACCTCAAGCACCATTCAAAATTCCCTGATTTAAATTTACTGAAAACTATTCTTCGACAGAATGACTTGTCGATGAAATGAAAATACTTGAAACGATGTCTTTGAAACAACATTCGATTAAATGATCGTCGACAAGTCAAGGCGACCCCCCAAAAAAAATATCACAAACATTAAACTTATTTCGGCCACTTTTGAATCTCCTGAAAAAAAAAACAAAATAGGATTCATTATTTGCAGGAAACCGTGTAACATGCATAATATATAACTACATACAATCAAAATGGTAACCTCCTTCTTTTTTAAAGTCGGTTGAAAACATTTTTTTTTTCATATAAGTCCAAAATCTACGCGTGCGAAGCCGCGGGCAAAAGCTAGTATATTTATTATTTACAAAAAAGGAATGTCATTCAGTTAGGTATTCATTAATTGAGTAGTATGCTTTGGACACTAAAAAGTTAAATAACGCGCTTTTAAATTCTTTTACACTTTTTAAATTTAAGATGTCTGCTGGTAATTTGTTAAAAATTCGAGGTGCCATGCCAATTATACTTTTTGACACAAAAGCTGTTTTCGACGACTTATAATTAATTTTGACTTCATGCCGTAAACTGTTAAATGTTTTAAATTGGGTTATATTACATTTAACATACATTGCTACTTCATACACATAAAGACATGGCAAAGTTAATATCTTGAGCTCTGTAAAATGTTTTTTACATGGTGCGTCACGTTGAAGGCCACATGCAGATCGTAGGCATTTTTTTTGACTTATTATGAACGCCCTTTCACGATCAGTCGCATTTCCCCAAAATATTATGCCATATCTTATAGTAGCTGTTACATGAGCGTGATATACAGTCAGCACAGCTGATTTCTGAGGTGAAAAGTTGTAACTTGAGAGCAAAGTTATTTGAATCTCGTGTCTTTCGAGTCTCTCGCTACGCTCAAGATTCTATTACAGAATCACTCGCTACGCTCGTGATTCTATAAAAGAATCTTTCGCTTGCTCAAGACTCAAAACTGACACTCGCATCAAATACGTACTTTGCTCTCATGTTGTACAAATAACTATTGTCACCACCCCAACTCCTCCTGCGGGTGTCGTAAGAGTCGACTAAGGGACTGAAGTATCACTGACCATTATTTGATAAAAGATTGTTGAAGGGCAGCAGCGTCATCATGGTGGACACATTACTGCGATCGCCAATCCGCTTGCCCAGCGTGGCGATTATGGCCATTTTTTTATTTTATTGATTAGGGAAACAAACAGCATACAATCATTCTTATAGTCTACAAAAGTATGTTAACACATTAGCCAAAACAGTTTCCACTGAAAGTTAATACATACAATTTGCTTTGAGAGACAAACATGCGATTAATTCAAAAATTTAAGTACATCAATTTAAAAAAAGAATTAAGAAAAAAAAATAAGTAAAGTATTCATGAAATAGGATACAATTACAATCCAGTAGGTGCCTATAGTTTGTGCGTTCTTAATGCTAATTAATTATAGAATGACTTACACTAGTTTAACAATAACTAACTATTTACCTCCTAATGCGTCTATACGAATAGTTAATAGGAGAGGCCTACGTCCAGCAGTGGACTATCATAGGCTGATGATTATGATGATGATTTGTGTGACGTTTAATTATTCAATTTAACAATTTTTAATACTTATGGTTGTGTAAACATATTAACAAGCCTTTTCGGACACCTGTGTTTCCTGATTGAATGTTAATTGCCAGTCAAAAGGTAAAAAAGTCAAAGAGGTAATTCTGTGTCCCAATTTCATTTACGTATTTCTCTGAAAGCCGTGCGAATATTCAATTGGTTCACTTTGTTGCGGCTTTTTATTTGCAATCTATTGGAAACAATATCATGTGCAGAGTTTGCATTTTTCGTCACCAGAGATTGAACAAAAATGCGTCACTGTTGGCAATAATATGGACATGGCCGTAAAGTTGATTAATGATTAATGAAACAAGTATTTTTTTTGAAAAACGATTTTGATTTTTTTGGTTATTATTTTATTTATAATAAATAAATAAATAAATATCTGGGACATCTTACACAAATCGACCTAGTCCCACGGTAAGCTCAATAATTAAGGCTTGTGATGTGGGTACCAGGCGACAGGATAATTATTATTATATATATGGTTTAAGACATTTATTTCTCAAAAGATTTACATAAATCACTTACTGAGAAAACAATAATTTGCTTAAATCTAAATAGGAGAGGGTAGCATGCGAAAAGCGTCTAACGACTTAAGTACAAAGGCGCTCGGTAACTAACAACAAGCGCAATGCAACATTGTAATGCTGTGGCAAAAGGCCAGTTACACCGCACCGCCAGTTTAATTAACCGACCACTGATAGTACAACATTTTACTTAATATATTCATTATTAACTAACCTACCCTATAACAAAGACTGGCCCTTGTAGCATTGTACCGAGGATGCTGGCAGCATGACCTCGGTGTATCGCAATACTGATGCATTGTGCGGGGAACTCACCAGCTCTTCGGTCTTTAGTTACGTCAACCAGATTTCACATTTTATACAAGTCATAATGACTTATGAAACAATTTGTTCATCCTTTCGGAAACTAGCCCTTTGCTTCGACCTTTAGCGTTTCTTAGACTGAAAGGTCAAGAGTTAGATTTGCTACGCCTTTGAGAGGGTTTAGACTTAGACACAGTATTCTTTAAGTAACAGTAAAATCTTTAGTTTGGTTTTTAATCCGATTTTTCTTCCGGTTTTGCTTGTCAACAAAAAATTAGCCACCTGTCGACTTTAAAGTCCATTCATCCTTACTTGTCGTATCTAGAAAACAACTTTCTAACCTAAAAGTACACGTTTTCTGTTGTAAACTGCCATATTTGTCTATACCAAAATATCTGAGTCCGTATTTGTGCAGTCCGTCCATAGTGAAGGCTCTGTGCTGTCCCCAACGCTGTTCCTTCTGCATATCAATGACATGTTGTCTATCGGCGACCTCCATTGCTATGCGGATGACAGTACTGGGGATACTTTTTACACAGGCCGTGCTAATATCCCTCGCTCTGTGGTACTGGAAAGTCGCGGAAAACTTGTGTCTGACATCGAGAACACTTTATCTAGAGTCTCGTTATGGGGTCGGGATAACCTAGTCAGGTTCAACCCCACAAAGACACAAGTTTGCGCGTTTACCGCTAAAAAAACCCCATTTACTGTGGCTCCAAGGTTCCAAGACACAGCTCTTACCATGTCAGGGAGTATTGGGATCCTCGGAGTCGACATTTCCAACGACGTCCAATTCCGATGTCACCTAGAGGGAAAAGCTACGCTGGCATCCAAAAAGCTCGGGGTGCTCAATAAAGCGAGGGGATACTTTACTCCGGGGCAAAGACTTCTGTTATATAAGTCGCAAGTCAGACCCCATATGGAGTATTGCTGTCACCTCTGGGCAGGAGCACCTGTATACCAGCTTGCACCCTTTGACTCGGTTCAGAGACGAGCTGTCCGAATAGTCGACGATCCCAGACTCACAGGCGGTATTGAACCCTTAAGTCTAAGGAGAGACTTCGCCTCCTTATGTGTGTTCTATCGTCTGTACAATGGGTTGTGCTCTGAAGAACTGTTCGACATGATGCCAACGTCCACTTTACATCATCGCACCGCTCGCCACCGACTGGGCGCTCATCCTCACACCTTGCAACCTAAATGGTCGCGCACCGTGCGGTTTCAGAGGAACTTCCTCCCGCGGACGGTCCGTCTGTGGAATGAGCTCCCTGCCGAGGTTTTCCCGTTGGACTACAGTATGGGGTTCTTCAAAAGAGGAGTGTACAAGTTCTTATTGGGTCGGCAACGCGCATGTGACACCCCTGGAGTTGCAAGCGCCCATAGGCTACGGTGACTGCTTTCCATCAGGCGGGCCGTATGCTAGTTTGCCACCGACGTGGTATAAAAAAAAAAAAAAAATAGTGATTAGTAAATTGCTTATTTTTCAATCAAGGAAACAGCAGTTTACAACAGAAAACGTGTACTTTTAGGTTAAAAAGTTGTTTACTATATAAGACAACTAAGGATGAAGGCTCTGTATTCAGATTTTCAGGCGTATTCTTGAACATAAAACCATGTGACCATTTACCACATGGTTTTATTATGTTCGCTGCACTTTTATCAACTTGAAATTTGAACATGTCATATTAATACTTCAGATTCAATTACCTCGAAAATGTGACATTGAACCGTATAATATTGGGGTAGTGTGTTGTCAAAAGCGTAATCAACTCTGGCCTGCCACCGCGAACATCGAAGTTCGTAAATTTCGCGGATTTGTTTCTGTTACTCCAACGAAGGCGTCATTAGAGTGATAGCTGCGAACAAATAAAACATGGAAGCCGCACGACATACTAAATTGCCTTTCAAAAACGGTCCTGAATTTTAGTTGACAAGTGTCACCACCTCCTCAATGCATCACGGTAATGAATTTCAATATCAACCTATAAAAACTTAAACCGCCATTTAAAAATAGTTGTGATTGGTCCGTCAAAGTTTTGATTGGCTATATTTTATAAGCATTTGTCAAAGATGTTGCGCCGAAATATGCGCGGTGTTAAAAAAAGCACTATGTCCTGCTCAACTTGGCATAATTGAACAATGTGTTTGGGGGCATTTTTGAGCTGGCATTAGACGTCCATGTTATTATATGGTCACAGAGTGACAGAAAATTCCCTGAGATTTGCGAACTTCGGTGTTCGCGGTAGCAGGACTGTCTTACTGTTTTTCGTCTGTGTGTTAAATAGCTGAGCCTCTGGGTAATTGCTAGCAGCGTAATTATGAAGTATTGTGCCTAAGCCCGGTTTAACTGTGGAGATTCACTTTTACGACTAATCTAATAAGTCCTAATAATCCTATACTTTAATACTAATAATTGTATTTTGTAAGTTTCTTTATGAATTAAGGCTTATACAGGGTGTAAGTCTAATACGGGCGAAGCTCTTAACGGGTGTTAGTTTACGACATAATAAGTACATTCAAATAACTTTTACTTAAAATAAGAGCAACAAAATTTTCCATACAAAATAATTCGGCGCGCAATGTAGAGCAACATACGCGAGTTAAACACTCGTTGACAGCTAATTTCAAAAGCAGATGACATACTTAACTGCCATATCAACAATAACAAATGTTCGTACCTACATTGCTGCTCCGATAATCTTAAAAAAATTATGTGGGGTCATAATTAAGAGTAATTTTGAAAAAACCCTGTAATCCATGATCACACTAATGAATCCCATGCCTGGTTAAATTGATCGCCCGTATTAGATTTACACACTGTATAGACATGTCATAACCTAAATCAGTCGTTCTAACGTCACAATTATACTTTCATTTTTTTCCAAACTTACACAAGTAGTACTAAGTTAACCCGATAACTTACTTATTTGATTACAATTCTTTTGCTATTTGTTTTCAGATTTCCGTCACATTTTTTTTTCAGTGCACATGGTGTTTTTTTCACGCGCTAGTGTAGATGTACAATATTAACAAATGGAGCTACGGTATACGGGCATTTTCAATATCAGTATGGTACTTAATTGCTAATCAGTAGTTTATTTCAAGAATAATAAAATTGAAGTATTTACAATTACAAGAAAAAACTAGATCCTAAAAAAATATTACGTCACATAGGTATAGTTCGTGAAATATAAATTGGTAACTTTCTACCTACATTATAGTAGAAATAAACATTCAATTTATATTTCTCGAACTATACTACGTCAGAAGTTAACGTGCAAGCAATGTGCCCAATGTGCCCCAAAATTTGAGAAATGTGCTCTTTACACTACAGAGATATTTAAGAAATTAATGATGTCCGCAATTCTGACGTCAGGTTGGCGGGCACATTTCTAGTTCTAGCTATCGGGTGTTATTGGAAGCCTACTCAAGGGTGTTATTGGAGAGATAAATTAATTAATGAAAAAAATTAAAAACACGACTGCAGCTTAAAAACGTTCTTAAAAGTAAAAAATAATTCCTTTTTCAGGTTTATTCTTGTGAGCGTATCTGCATATAAGCGCTTTTCTATTACTTACGATATTTTGTTTCGATTGCAGTCGGGGAACCTTCATAATGTTTATATTTTCCGTAATGAAAGGTTCCCCGACTGCAATCGAAACAAAATATCGTAAGTAATAGAAAAGCGCTTATATGCAGATACGCTCACAAGAATAAACCTGAAAAAGGAATTATTTTTTACTTTTAAGAACGTTTTTAAGCTGCAGTCGTGTTTTTAATTTTTTTCATTAATTAATTTATTTGCAACCTTTTAGTGTATTTGAAGATTCTATAAATTTCGATACAATTTGGAAGGCTGACCCTGCGCTTCGTTCGCTCCGGAGGCCCGAAGAGTTCCCATCCCAGGTATTTTGGGCGAAGCCGTAGGGCACACCGTGCGAGGGGCGGAACGTTTCCAAAACTAATGTAAATTTATGTTAAGCGAGTCCGAACTTCCGAAGGGGCTCGCCAACTTCAGGGTAGGAGGCCGAAAGCAGAGCTCGCCGAGGCCCGGACCATCACTTCGAAGGCCCAAGCGTGTCACTCGCAAGTATTTTAGCGCAAGGCTGAAAGCCGAGCAATGAGAAAATTGAGCTACCATGTTTCTTGAACTACCCCAGCATCTGAATAAGCCGACATCCACGTAGGATCGAAGGCCCGACGGGCGAGACAACACGGTACAACCGTCCCTCTTAGCCTTTTGACCGCCAGACGAAGGAATATGCTGAGCTCTAGACGCCAAGCGTACGTGATTATTTAAACGAAATTCAACTTTACGGCATCCCGCGTAAGTTTCTACTGCATTGGTATAGTTGTCGGCCAGTGACGGTCAAAGGGTCAACTGTCTTTAAGCCCGACATTTCGCTTCAAACTCTAATGAAGACCGAAAGCTGAGCTCCGCGTAAAGTCAACGGCCAAAAGCGGTCCTCAGAGGTGCGCCAACTCACGAGGCCGAAAGCCGAGCCACCAGAGCCCAGTACATAGCCCATCGAAGTACATAGGTCAGACTGAAAGTTTTGAGTTTCACCCACTTAAAGATCACTCAGTGTATAGACACAATTATTTTCTGAAAATATTACTCTTTATTATTTTTTGGGGTATAACTTGTACGGTTAACACCTGTACTTTAGGATTTCGGGCCATTTGAAAATTCTGTGTCGGGCGATTTCAAATTTTTCACGGATTTTTTTATTCTGTAACGTAAAGTCAACGATGAAAAAGAAATGGGATTAGATTCTTATTTGGTATTAAAGCCCAGTTCTTATAGGATTGCTTGTAGTACCTAGTTTTCACAAATTTTATTGCTTTCGATTTTTTCTTGTGGATGATTAAAGAGATCAATGTCTAATAACAGCCATCCCCTAATTTCAAATTGCAGTAGTGGACTTTTACTAAGAGTGCCCTAGCATGACACTTGTGTAAGAAATTTAAAGAAAGGCCAAAGACGGAGCTGCGAGAAAAATAAGCTACCAAGCTTTTTCAACTACCCCAGAATCTAAATAAGCTCAGCTCCGCTTTGTCCCAAATACTTGGAGCGTCACTATCGGGTTGCGCTCGGCGCGAGGCCCGAGGACTGGAAGCCCGACGGGCGAGTCCACGCGGTACAACCGTCCTTCTTAACTATCTTAACAATCGAGCCCAGCGCTATCAGGGCACGTGATGGAATAGTGTAGCATAAAAACGAATCGGAGAGCTGCAGGCCCGACGATTATCATTAATTAATTTATTTGCAACCTTTTAGTGTATTTGAAGATTCTATAAATTTCGATACAATTTGGAAGGCTGACCCTGCGCTTCGTTCGCTCCGGAGGCCCGAAGAGTTCCCATCCCAGGTATTTTGGGCGAAGCCGTAGGGCACACCGTGCGAGGGCCGGAACGTTTCCAAAACTAATGTAAATTTATGTTAAGCGAGTCCGAACTTCCGAAGGGGCTCGCCAACTTCAGGGTAGGAGGCCGAAAGCAGAGCTCGCCGAGGCCCGGACCATCACTTCGAAGGCCCAAGCGTGTCACTCGCAAGTATTTTAGCGCAAGGCTGAAAGCCGAGCAATGAGAAAATTGAGCTACCATGTTTCTTGAACTACCCCAGCATCTGAATAAGCCGACATCCACGTAGGATCGAAGGCCCGACGGGCGAGACAACACGGTACAACCGTCCCTCTTAGCCTTTTGACCGCCAGACGAAGGAATATGCTGAGCTCTAGACGCCAAGCGTACGTGATTATTTAAACGAAATTCAACTTTACGGCATCCCGCGTAAGTTTCTACTGCATTGGTATAGTTGTCGGCCAGTGACGGTCAAAGGGTCAACTGTCTTTAAGCCCGACATTTCGCTTCAAACTCTAATGAAGACCGAAAGCTGAGCTCCGCGTAAAGTCAACGGCCAAAAGCGGTCCTCAGAGGTGCGCCAACTCACGAGGCCGAAAGCCGAGCCACCAGAGCCCAGTACATAGCCCATCGAAGTACATAGGTCAGACTGAAAGTTTTGAGTTTCACCCACTTAAAGATCACTCAGTGTATAGACACAATTATTTTCTGAAAATATTACTCTTTATTATTTTTTGGGGTATAACTTGTACGGTTAACACCTGTACTTTAGGATTTCGGGCCATTTGAAAATTCTGTGTCGGGCGATTTCAAATTTTTCACGGATTTTTTTATTCTGTAACATAAAGTCAACGATGAAAAAGAAATGGGATTAGATTCTTATTTGGTATTAAAGCCCAGTTCTTATAGGATTGCTTGTAGTACCTAGTTTTCACAAATTTTATTGCTTTCGATTTTTTCTTGTGGATGATTAAAGAGATCAATGTCTAATAACAGCCATCCCCTAATTTCAAATTGCAGTAGTGGACTTTTACTAAGAGTGCCCTAGCATGACACTTGTGTAAGAAATTTAAAGAAAGGCCAAAGACGGAGCTGCGAGAAAAATAAGCTACCAAGCTTTTTCAACTACCCCAGAATCTAAATAAGCTCAGCTCCGCTTTGTCCCAAATACTTGGAGCGTCACTATCGGGTTGCGCTCGGCGCGAGGCCCGAGGACTGGAAGCCCGACGGGCGAGTCCACGCGGTACAACCGTCCTTCTTAACTATCTTAACAATCGAGCCCAGCGCTATCAGGGCACGTGATGGAATATTGTAGCATAAAAACGAATCGGAGAGCTGCAGGCCCGACGATCGTTTCCACAATTTGCGAAAGTTGTAGACCGCACTCCGCGTAGGACTGGTAGCACGAAGTGTCCTCCAGAGGGGCGCCGGCTTACGAGGCCGAAGACCACGCTACCAGAGCCCAGCGCTCCTTCGCTATACAATGTAAAAATGTAGCTTTAAAACGGATCTCAGGGCCGCAGATTCTTTTCGAGAAAATGCGAAGGCTGAACGTCTGCGTATTACTATTACCGAAGGGCCGTAGGCAAAAAAGGGCCTAAATGCAATTTATTTTTTAATATATTTCAAGTTTTAATTTTGATGCGCTTGTATGGTACGTATAGCAATTTTGTTTATCCACAATTGCTGTTGTTATTGTGTTGTTAGGTACATTCGCCTGATATTCAAATCATATCTAGAAATCCTCGATATTAGTGAGGTACGTACAGGCATTAGCGCATGATTAGTGCGACAGTATGTCGCTACAAAATAGACTATCCATCTCTCTTATAGTTAGTAAAAGATGGAAAATCTATCTCGCGGTGACAAACTGACGTACCTACTAATCATGTATTAAGCATACATATGTGGTTAAATGTCTCGTATCTCGCAAACTATTTACATAGGTACATGTTACGTATTACCATTTTTATTCAATATTGTGTTATAGCTATTTTCCGCAACTTGAAATCTAACGTGCCTGTTTTGCGTGGTCCCAACCCTGGCCTAATACTTGTTGGGAACTCACAAACAGGTGATGTTTTCCTTCACCGTAAAGCACTAAGTTTTTTCGAAAAACTCATCGGCACAAGCTGGGGATTGAACCCACGACCGCTGCGTAGCAGCCGTGCGTTGTACCACTCGACCACTAACACTTATATAATGTATCTATTTCATACACACTAAGGCCCGTGTCAGCGGTGACAGTTCTGTCACGGCTTAGATATCAAAGAAAAATTTCAATACCGCGATGTAGAACATTTCGAGTTTTCTCTTCACACACATACTGAAACATATAACTTGTATATGTATTTATAATCTGCATGTAAAATGCTTTAATTTGATACCCAAATCATAGCGTTTGGAACACATACTATTCTTTGTGATTTGATTGCATTTTAATGAATCTCACTCTTCTTGAATAAATTAAACACATATAAGTTATGTACATATTCGTGATCGTTGTTTGAAGCTCTTCATTTTGATACCAAACTCGATAGGTTTCTTTCATATTTAATTTTTTTGGTTAGATAATATTGAATTTCTAGGCCGCCATATTAATTTTAACTTGACGTCACATATCCTATGTTACCCGCAACGTCACGAGGATTCTAATGATACCTTACACTATTAAAAACGGTTAAGTGGTCGTGGAGATCTGCGCGTTTAAAGAAAATATGAAACATACATAGGGGCTGAACACATATACTCTCCTTTTGGCAGTCGTGTAAAAATACTGCCTAAGGTTAGTCCTCGCAATGTGCTTTCACATGTATGAAAAACGACCGAATCCAGAGAGGCGTTAATATGAAATATGGAATTTAATTGTCAGCCGCCGTAGCCTAGTTGGTAGTGACCCTGCCTATGAAGCTGGAGGTTCTGGGCCATATTTGTATTTGTATATCACAAATATTTGTTCCTTTGTCATGGCTGTCTATGTATTTAAGTAATATGTATCTATCTATTACGTTTAAATATCGTCGCCTGGTACCTACATCACAAGCCTTAATTGAGCTTACCTAGGTCGATTTGTGTAAGATGTCCCAAGATATTTATTTACAATAAAATTATAAACGTCTACTTATTTGAAATAGCAAATGCTAAACAAAGCCCCCCTTATTCATAAACATTTGTTAACAAATAAGCCGCTAATAATTGTTTGTCCCTTTCGATCTTAACAATGTGGCCATAAGAGCTAAAGGGACAAACAATTATTAGCGGCTTGTTAAGATAATAAACGTTTATGAATAATAAGGAGAGATTTCTAGTTGTTTTGCGCATGAATAGTTTCCATAATACTAAAAACCTTTTATAGTTAGTAGATACTAATGAAATACCTATTACGAACCTATTCAATGCTTTAATACTTGCACGCACTATCTAAGTCGTGAGGTCTGTGGGAGACTATGTCGTTAAATTGAGGGTCTATTGACTATCAGTTAATGACCGCCGGGGTTCTTACCTGAATCGCATTCATCAATTTTTGCTGTAGCATGGAGGTGAAGATTCTAGAAGTGAATTCATTGGATACTACTGTTGGGTATGTACAAAGTCAAAGTCAAAGTCAAACTATTCTTTATTCAAGTAAGCTTATTAATAAGCATTTTCGAATCGTCTGACATTATCAAGACACAGAGAAAAAAAATCTACTACTGGTTCAAACCACACCGTTCCTCGGAAGAACCAGTAAATAAGCCCAGCCAGCAAATAGTTCTTAATAGAGTTTAAGTGAAAGACATAAACATTATTTTTAAATCGCGCTTTAAGTTTTTATAGGTTGATATTAATAATATTCATTACCGTGCTGCATTGAATCCATGATTTCATGGCTTCCATGTTTTATTTGTTCGTAGTGTACTCGTAGAGTCAACTGAGCCAACCAATTGGAAGCCAAGGTTACTCGGGAACTATCAAACCTGTAACCCAAATTATAAGAACTCTTTTTTGTATAATATTGTATTGCACCAGCGGTCAGACGGCTGACACCAGCAGCTCTCTCTCTCGACCCAGCGGGGCCCTGCCCAGTTGCTCCCGTTGGGTCACCATTTTCTCTTTTCCTTAGCAGCAGACTCTCAACGACGAGCCAGCACTGCCGCTAGCGACGCGCCGACAGCCGCGCATCGAGCATCGAGCACCGGCCTCTTTCGCTCTCCATCTGTCTTCCTTTTCAGATCGGACTTTGTCTTGCCTTCCCATCATGTCTTCCTGACCGATTTCGGCCACGGCGATCGGTTGAACTGACTATTGAGAGCGTCGCTCGTGTGCTCTCATGTGGCTGACGCAGCCTATTTTTGCAACAAATGTGCGACTACATTTGCTGCAAGTCAGCACCCCTACGTAGTTGTAGTTAATAACCACAGGTGGTCGGGTTTTCAGCTCGTTCCGCTTTGCGTTGATTTCCCCTTGTCTCTTCTTCTCGAAGGCTTGCACTGCAGTATGAACAGAATGCCTCCATTTCGGCCGGTCTGCAGCAGCCATTTCAGGTGGAACCTAACCAATGTGCGGATGTGCTTCCGATAAACGGTCCAAGTTTCGGAGGCATACAAGAGATTGGGCAGGACAACTGCCATGTACACAGCAACCTTGGTTAAGAGTTTTATATAATGAGAGCGAAACACCTTGATGCGGAAAGCAGCTGCAGCCGTACCTATTCTACGGTTAATCTCATCGTCAAGGTGGCACTTTGATGATAAAGTGCTCCCCAGATACTTGAAACGGTCTACCTGCTTAAGAGAATCCCAACCAAGATTAATGTCAACGGAGGCTGGAGGCTGGTGTGTCAGAGCACATGATTTCTGTTTTCTTGATACTGATTTTCTGACCAAAACGTTGGCAAGACTGGCTAAGACTCCTTATAAGCGTTTGAAGACTCTCTGGGGATTCCGCCACGAAACAAAGGTCATCCGCCCACATAATCTCCTTGATGGTTGAATAAGATTGTTGAAAATAATGTATGGAAATGGTCACGTGACTTTTTGTACGAATCTGTCATCCTCATACATTTTTATTTACCGCTTATCGTATACGATTATAGAATGGCATCTTCGCTAGGCATGCCGTTTTCATTGCTAATGTTCACTGAGATTATCCGCAGACGGACGACCTTGGCGAAACTTTAATGAAACCCTAAAAAGGTCTCGAATTGTATTTTTGCTTAGGTAATACAATAACCTATAAAATTCCCTTCCAGTACCCAATAGGTCACGTCGCAAACCGTCCTCTAATCAATGGGGTCTCATTTGTCCCCACTCACAAAGCCCCTCAAACTGTGAGCCTTAAACAATGGCACATCTACACAATGTATCCTTTGTACCGGTTATCGGGATTGCTTTAAATCAATTTACTATTAAAAATCTAATTTGTTAGTCTTTGTTTTACGATCGATGTAAACATTGAAAAAAAAATAGACTGTGCTCAGGGTTCCGTATAGTCTGTGAATTCAAAGAATGAACTTTTGACTGTATATTAATCCTTATTAAATATGAATATGAGGGTAAGACTCGCCAATTTTTCGATAGCCTTAACGTCAAAGATATAAGGGTCATTTCTAAACTGTCAAAAGTTCAACCGCAGGATATTTGTGTATTAGTCTAAAGTAAGCTGTGTTAACTGTGTAAAAATGATAATTATCAATATTGACGTTTGTTTACTTTTACTTTCCCATTTATTCATAAACGTCAACTAACTTAGCAAGCCGCTAAGTATTGTTTGTCCCTTTCGGCGTCATCAATATGTCTATAAGACCGAAAGGGACAAATAATACTTAGTGCCTACGTTAGTCTACCTTTTTATTCAAATTAATAATGTATTTATTATTTAAACATGAATTTGCCAGTTCTACGCTTGTTTGGGCTAATTAAAATCAAAATCACGAGTTGATTCGATCTAGAAAATAAAAAAAAATGTCCTAAAAAAATCCATTACGTTACGTTTCTTGTATGAACTTTAGATAGGTAAATTGATGGATGACTGGATGTATGGGTAACATAGTGACTCTTATAATGGAGGGAATATAATAGAAATAAGTTTATTCGTAACAAATACAAAAAGTACAATAAAAAAATTAAGAAAAATACCAATAAAAAAGTAAATGCTATAAAATAGCCTCATCGCAGCATGATAATATTCTTGTATTGGAAAAAAGTCCTCCAAAAGTCGCGATTTCGCCACACTGGTCCTATAATGACTCTCGTACGGAACCCTCAAAAGACTCTCTACGTAAAAAGTCAATTTCCCCAAAATTAATTTTGCACAGGTCAATTTCATCAATTTTGTTGGAAAGCCATAAAATTTTCTCACTTTTAGTAACCGCTGTAGGTGATTCGTTAATTTTCTAATCTAAGAGTAATCAAGGCAGAGGAAAGGACATTTTTTACAAGCCGGTGTCAATTATGTAAATTTGGGTCCAATCAAGATGTAAATTATTTTACGTGGGATCACGTTTTCAGGGATTTTGAAAACAATGCACAAAAAAATTAAGAATACATTGACCGCTTGGTGACGGGAGGAATAATCAGAGATTTGACAAATGGGCGACATTGTTCGCAATAATATGGACAGGACTCCAAAATTGATTAATTTATCGAATCATCATTATCATCATCCATAGCTGAAAGACATCCACAGCTGAACATAGACCTCCCCCAAAGATTGCCACAATGACCGGTCCTGTGGCACACGCATCCAGGGGACTCCTGCGACCTTTACCAGGTCATCAGTCCATCTTGTGGGGGGTCTACCCACGCTGCGCCTTCCGGTACGTGGCCGCCACTCGAGAACCTTCCCGCCCCAACGGCCATCGGTTCTACGCGCAATGTGCCCCGCCCACTGCCACTTTAGTTTAGCGATTCGAAGAGCTATTTTGGTTACTTTATTATGTACATTTCCGCCACTATTAAATTTAGTCTCAAGGTGCTTAGACAAGTTGCCAATCGCAAACGCTTAATCGTCAATCGTAAATGAAAGGCAGCTAACTGTCTTTGTCGCGCTAATATGAAAAAGTGACTGAGAGGGAAAACTACGATACGCTACTAAGCGTTAGCGATTGGCAACTTGGCTAAGCATCCAGGACAGAACATTAATCACCTAGTTTTTTACGCCCCTCCATTATCGTTCGGTAGATGTTATGATAACGTGGCTGTTATGTTGATGACTCATGAAATTACCTTTTCTAGGGTGGCTTTCCACCTGATATATGCTATGTGGATGATTTACATTCACCTCTTTAATAAGGTTTACGAGTATTTTTATGGTACACGATATTTAGGTATAAGAAATAATAAAATTGATTTATTTCAGGTCACACAACCCATAGCATAATATATAAAACACAAAACAAAATTTATTAATAACAATAAATAAATCACTAATTTAGCCTAACATGCCTAGAGCAGCAATGCTACATATACGGGCAGTCCATCCTTTGGGCTGTCATGACGGCAGCACGTAAAAAAACAGAACCTGTACTGAAAACTTATTTTTCATCACACCTGTTCCGTAAGTGCGCCAATACGCTGCGGTGATGCGGGCCGTAGGTGCGTCATTACGTCCTAGTAGGCCGTTAAGGATTTTCATACAACATTACGTCGCACTAGCGCGGTCCGGCGCACGCCGCGCGCCGCGCCGAGATTTCTTTTTTGAAAATGATGAAATTAAGTCATCCCTGATTTAGACCATTTTAGAGTAGTTTTGTGAAAATATATTGTTTTATTTACTTTTTGCATCACAGGTGTGATGAAAAACATTGTGTGTACCACGGGCGGTACAAGAATTATGAACTCGTGTGAAGTACTTTCACACTCGTTCGCAAATTCTTGCTTACCGCCCTAAATACACAATGTACCTACTATTTTAGTACAGATGGTGCTTTTTTTAAGCGCTAGTGCGAGCAGTGGCTCATTTTACGTCAGATCCAAAACTTCGGAGGGCCATCTGTACTAAAAAACGTCGTACGAGACACGTGCAAAACAGAAATTTGTAACTCGTGTCGATTTACAACACTCCCTTCGGTCGGATTTTAAGTAAAACATCGCCACTCGTTTCGAATTCCATGTTTTTCGCACAAGTGTCGTAATTGCAGTATAATATATTTTTGTGTAGAATTTAATGACTTTTTATTTTGTTATTTTAATTTTTTGATTATAACTAAAAGTAAAAGTTAAATTACAAGTTTAGAAACACATGACACGGTTACAATGATTTCACTAAAGTACTATAAAAACCTGGTAACGAAAGTGTATTCTTCTTTGTATACAGTGTGTGGCCTACAACCGGGGCGAAAATTTAAACGGTGCATTAATAAGCTGATCATGATCAACAATCATTTCCACATACATATTGTAATTTAAAAAAAAAACTTTTTTCTGTAATTTTTTGTTCATGTATTTTTCATTATTATGGATTCATTTACTTGAATCAAAAATTATCAATAACTTATCATTTTTGAATCATTGAAAAATGTTAAATTTTTTTAAACCGTAACAGATTAGTGTAAAAATAAAAACAAAATTATTCTTATGACTTCGTACCGGGACATACTATCAAGATGTCTTGCGACTGACAAGTTACGACATCGTGATGCCAAGATCCAGTACTAAAGGTCCATAGCTTTGAATGACAATATCTCCGAACTTAACCACTTTGAAACACCGGAACCTTTACAGGATTATTGCCGATAGTCTAAGTAGTCACTCATTTCATTTTTCTCCCGTGTTAAAGGCCACACACTGTATCTTCAAATCACCTCTCTCTAGAAGACGAGATGTCCAATGAATTATTCAGATAAAGGTATCGAGATGCAATACTTCAGTCGCATTGGTATTCATTTACTCTGACTTTCGAAGCAATATCTTTGAGTAAACGTGAAAATTAGCATTCGGTATATTATATGAACTACGATCGGATTTGATGGTACACACTTATACATGAATAACTAGCTATTGTTCGCCACTTATGTATCATCATCATCATATCAGCCGAAAGACGTCGACTGCTGAACATAGGCCTCCCCCAAAGATTGTCACAATGACCGGTCCTGTGCCACCCGCATACAGCGGACTCCTGCGACCTACCTCCACTTATGTATGTGTAAAATTAATACACTTAAAAGGTAATAATAAGAGAGGCGTATATCCAGCAGCAGGTTTGATGTGTACTTATCCAACAGTGTAATATGTATAGTGAGGTCTCCGAGTACAAATCCCATTGTAGGTATATTTTGTATCATCATACAAAATATGCATCACATTTTGTATCATCATCACTAAGACATCGGAATTCTGGTAGCATTTTTGAGCTGTCATAAGGGCTTCTCGTTTATCGACTACCAATTTGTACATATTAAAGGTATATCGATAAATGCAGACTAAAATGTAAAATAATTCTCATTACAAATTGAAGGGATGTTTACAAAAACAACATAACTACGTACATTGAGTATAACTTTTCAGGAGAGCGATAAAACTAAATTCCTCTTTTAATATTATTCATGAAAGCTTAACATTCAGAAGCGGTAAAGATATATAACCACTAAATTCAGATTACCCCTTTATTTGTGTTTCGGCTCATTACTTTTTCTGGAAAAAATAAAAAAAGCCTTGTCTCTTACGTTGTTTTTGTAAAATTTTGAGTAGTTATGTTGTTTTGGTGCAAAAATGGATGCACAATTTTGCAAAAAAAAATTTTTTTTATAAAAAACGTCGTTGTATACGCTAACATTTGCTATTTTATAAATTGATTAAGAATCTAGTTTACTATAAGTATTAATGCTTCAGTTTTATTCGACACTTTTTAGTGCAGTTTAGTATGGGAAATAAAATATTTTCAATTTTTTTGCCAAACGGAAAAGTTTTTACACAATTTTTTTTCACATTCTGTAGCTCCTTCGGTGACGGACAGTATGACATCAAAAACTCAAATTTGGAAAAAATGATAGTTATGTTGTTTTTGTAAACATTCCTTCAAATAGAAGTAGGTAAACAACAGGCGGTCTTATCGCTAATCAGCGATCTCTTTTAGACAATCTTTGGGTACCAACTTTTAGGAAATTACAAATTAAAATAATAATATCTCATTAATATTTGTGGATTTCTTAGGCTATTTAATATTTTTCGGAAGAAATTGCTATTTAACATTTTCAGCCACTCAAAAGTAATCCAAACAAGATCGCTCATGAGCGATAAGACCGCTTATTGTTTACTTCTACTTGTAATCATTATTATTTTACATTGTATTCTGTATTTATTGATATACGTATAATCGGTAGTCGATAAATAAGAAGTACCTACTTATGACAGCTCAAAAATGCTACGAGAATTCCGATGTCTGATCATCATACAAAATATACCTACAACGGAATTTGAACTCTGAAACCTCCAACTTCTCAAGCAAGATCACTACCAACTGTGCTACGAAGATCGGCTTATAGCCGTCGTGGGTTCAATCCCTGGTTCGTAGCAATGAATTTTCCAAAAAACTTATGTGCAAAATAT